>VXAA01003070.1:633077-681598 GCA_013399115.1 Anseranas semipalmata
TTCCTTCTGTCATATCAACTGCACCACTCAGCTTGGTGTCATCTGCAAACTTTCTGAGGGTGCACTCGATCCCACTGCCTATGTCATTGATAAAGATATTAAACAGGTCCCAGGACGGACCCCTGAGGGACATCGCTCGTCACCAGCCTCCACCTGGACATAGAGACATTGACCACTACTTTCCAGCTGCAGCCATCCAGCCAATTCCTTATCCACTGAATATTCACCCTTCAAATCCATCTCTCTCCAATTTAGAAATAAGGATGTCGTGTTTTATGATGATTAAAAAAGAATACAAGAACCCACTTGTTTTAATGTAGCATCCACTCTACTTAGGAAAGTATTCTCTGTTTCTGCCTTTCCTTTGTCCCTCTAACATGCACGTATCATCATACGCACGTAAGTTACTTTTGAAGATTTTTATTTTGCTTTGAGATACTTGAGTTGAACAGTTTTAACAGCAGTTATACAATACTTGAGAGGCAACATATTACTAATCTCTAACAGTGTCAATATAGTTTTCTGCTCAAACTTAGGCTTTTTATTCTTGCTAGAACTTGATATGACAAGTTCTTTCAAAACAAAAGTCAAAAAATTCATGTCTTCCCTTTTGTTTTACATATTACCTAAAAAAAGACTAAGATAGTGGCTGAAGAAACAGTTGAAGAACAACATAGCTGCCTATATTTTATTAAAAGTTCACAGAAAGAAGTTACATGAAGAAATTTTGAAAAAGATGAACACTGGAAATGTGATGACAGCACATCCTAGGCAAATAAAAGTCAAAATGCAAATTTTAAAAGATAATATATTTCAACATTTGTTTTCTTTTAAGATTCAAGTATCTTTCAATATCTGTATCAGTCAATGCTGTGAAAAGCAGTACCACTTTCTCAGCCCAGAGGGATGGTTTCATATCTAGTCTGAGGAAATCTTAGTTTTTCACTATTTTGATTCATCTTCTGGGAATTTATGGTTATAAAGGTATCTGAGCACCAGCAACTATGCTGGTTGTTACTGTGTTTTGTAACATGCTGTTTCAGCTACTAGGGTGTTAACTGGAAAGATGACTGAGCAGAAATAAATGTCAGAGTATTACAAATGCATTTTGTCTGGCTGTTGAAATACTTCAGTTTCAGCATCATAGGGCCTATTCCAAAACCTTTTCCTTCCATATTCTAAGCTGCCAACTTCTGTTTTCAGCAAAAAGAAAACAGAAAATACTCCCCACACACACTTTCATCGCAGCAAAGGACAAATCCCAATATAATTCCAATAAACATAATTATCTTGTGCCAGTTAAAACTCCAGGAAGGCTACAATCTTTCAACTGTTTCTTAGACCTCACAAAGTATTAGAAAACACAGCTATCTTTCTACAAGCATGGCCTTCATTTTGTTTGACACAAAATGCTTTCACTATGAATTACAAGAGATACAAAGACTAGAAGTTCACCTTCCACTTTTTCCAGTCCACTCTTTCCATTATTTTACCGTTTTTCTCCATTCCTCCACAATTTGATCAAAGCACTGTTTTTTGGCATAGACTCTCTCACCCCTCCCCAGTTTTATCTTTTTTTTTTTTTTTTTAAACAGTCTAGATTAGTACTTCTAAACAGAAGGTTTGGGGATTTTTTGGGGGGTGTTTTTAGGTTTGTTCTTTATTTATTTATTTATACTTCTTGCATTTCACTTTTTTTATATAACTTAAAAATAGAATTGAATTCCAAAGAACATGTTGTTCTCAAATTTTGCTTGTTCTTTTCTAGTGCTTTCATTAAAGTTACCATACGCAAGTTATTTCATGTCAACCTGAAACTGAATAGAATTTTTGCAGTTTACAATTGACTGAGAAAGCTGTTATTTACACCCTTTATATTTTCAGCTATAGAAATCGTGATTATTTACCTTAAAGTTACCTGAACATGTATCTTCCAGAAAAGAATGTCCCAAGATCCACACACATTCAGACTTCTGTCCAACAACACAAATTTGTATCAGGGATTCTTAGAAGACATTGAGAAGGCATAACAACAAAGCACAGCATCTGCCTCCTCTCGTCTTTGGCAGTGCTGGTTAGCTCTTCTTCAGCCTCTCCTCACATTCTCCTTAATTTGCACTCAAAACTGTCTTCCACTGTCCACCTCTTTTTCTCCTTTCTTTGGGATTTGCTCTCATTTAATCGTTTCAAATCATTGTAATTCAGAAAGAGATGTGAAGGCCAAATTTATGTTTACTTTTTTCACATTATACTGCAGCATTCATAATCCATAAAAAAAAATCATACGTCAGATTCTTCTTGATACCCAAATCATAAATTTAAAATGAAAGCTTTCTGAAATAATATTAATTTTATTTTTTTCTATATTTTTGAGCTTTTAAAACTCATACTTTTAAGCTTTTTCTGTAACTTTCATGATGTGAACTCTCAAAAATAAAGTGAAAGCCAAAATTCTTACTCTGCCAGGTAACTTCAGGAGCTAGTCTCTAAACAAACAAACAAACAGCAAAAACATATGTGCCTCCCTGTCAGGTCCTGTGTATAATTGTTTAGATTGGATGTTTCTCATGCCAAGAATTCTTTTTCTTTAAGATACGAGCTAAAAAAAGGCACCTAGATATCACAGTAATGCACACAGACTCTACAGAAAGAAACTAAAACATAGTTAAAACAGTATTCCTGGACCAACGGATATAGAAACTACACAACAAGGAGTAAACTAAGCCCGATGACGATGATTATTTCTCACAGGTTTGATTCTTCTCTCTGCAGCACATAATTCTGTAACAGTTAGAATGAGAACTGGCATAGTTCATTTGGAAGGGACCTTCAGACAACATGGAGCCCAGCTGCCGGAGCACTTCAGGGCCAACCAGCAGCTACAGCCCGTTCCTGAGGGCACTGTCCAAACGCCTCCCGACCACTGGCAGGCACGGGGCCCCCAGCACCTCGCTAGGAAGCCTGTCCCAGGGCCTGGCCGCCCTCCCGGTACAGAAACGTTTCCTGAGGCCCAGCCTGAGCCTCCCCTGGCGCAGCTCGGTGCCGGCCCCGCGCGCCCTGCCGTCGGCGGCCAGGGAGATCGGCAATCCCGTAACAGCTGACCATACTCGTAGCCCCATATACTAATAATCCACTTACAAACATTTGAAAGCTAGCCCCAAGTCTATTAACTGAGGTTGTATTTCTGTTTTCTGGAAGCATCACAAAAAGGTAGCAGACAGAGGCTGTAATCCCATTTGTAAATAATATCAGTTAAAAAAAAAAGGTAAATTATTTCTTATTAATACTAGTGCTCAGCTTGCACTGTTCTTCAAGTTCAGCAGGGCTAGAAAAAAAAGTTACTCTCTTCAGTGACAATTAACTTACGGCCTTTCATGGGGCTGGCTCGTATCACGATGTTACACCACCCAGCACAGTGACTCAGGGCATTAGGTAGTACCAGTGAATCACTGCGTTTTTAGTGGAACTTTTATGATGCTCTGAGACCTTTTCCTCAGGTTTTTCCTGCCACTCCCAGTAGGTCATTCCTCCCTGACAAGGCAGAAGCACTCTTCTCAAAAACTACACTGGCAGAAATCCTGGCCTTTTTAGATCCAGATTCCTAACTAATCAGCATGTAATTGTTACTCTACTCTGCAATGCCCATCCTTCCACTTGCTTGTGTTCTCACTGCACGGTCGAGTTATGAAACAATTGCTGACCTAAAGTTCTGTGTTCGTTTTAAAAAAAAAAAAAAAAAACTCAAACGTGTCAGACTTTCTTTTAGAGTTGGATTGTCCTCCTGTCCAAGGGCATATGTCAAAGGATGAATGAGAATAGCCCATATGCTAACAAGACCATTTTCCACAAAGAGGTTATCTGATCACTCCAGTCAAGGGCCACTAATCCATCAAAGACTTCTCCCCATCCCACCACACACCTGGAGGAGACAGAAGATTTCTCCAAGAACCACCGAAAGGTAATTCATATTGTTTTCAGTAATGCAACTCATGCAGCACAAAGAAAAGACAGATCACCTCACAAAGTAACCACACTTCACAGAAATAAGCAAGAGTGAAGCTGAAGTGCTCTGCACAGTCCAGTCACATTCACTGAAATAAGTTAACACCAGAGAAGTAGTTCAAGTGTAGACAAACTTTCAATTAGCATTACTGTGAAATCGTGATGAATGAAAGACGCAGTCTTGACAGGCATAACAGAAGTAAGCTCAGAGGATGTATATTTTATTTAACAAGTAACTGTTACTTTGCTGTTTCTCCTTACAGAAATCTTGCCATTAACATGGTGTGTGGTTTATATATATATATATATTACATTTTAATATTTATATATATATTTTTTATANAAATACACAATACTTCTATTAACCATTCAGAAATAGCAACTGATTTACATGGGATTCTCTGCTCAGAGCAGCCAGGTCTGAGAGGCAGTAACACACTTCAGTCCCACCGAGGCTTAGAGCACAGAAGTCTCTCTGTGGGTCTTCAGTCAAGCCAAGCAAGAAAGAAAACACAGGTTTATAGCAGCCTTAGTGACAAAGCTGAAAGAAGCATGTTTCCGTGTTGTAGTAACTGAAACTTGTACTCAGTAAGACTGCTAGCCTGAAGAGAGAGGTAGAGACAAAGGCCTTAAAGAAACGACAATCTGGATCAACGTTTTAAAACTACATTAAGAATACAAAACCTTAGATACCACTAAAATTGGAAATAGCTGCTTTCCTGCAGATCAAAAGATTATGCACCTTCTACTGTCACACAGTTCAAGAGGCAGAAAATAGCCCTAGGGATGGGAGTCAAGATTACTTTATAATTATTCAGTGTCCAGATACTCCTAAATTAACTGTATGCCTAGTAAGGGTCTCAAGAGGCAACAAGGCATCCTCCATCTGTGGCTACCACTTTACTGGGAAATACCAGCATCTGACCACGCACAAGAGGTGGCTTTAATAGCTGTTGTTGTATTTCTCTCTATAAATAATATAGCTGCTGTATATATGATCTGAGGAGCATACAAGGTTGTCCTCTTTATTACCCACATCAGCAGGAACTAGATCCGCTCAGGCTAATTGTGGCCTGGATACAGTTAATAAAACCTTCCATGAAAAGATGGATGAATGCAGGATCTGGACCGTGTAAGGATGTGCTAGTAAAGTTACAAATAAGAAGAAAATGCTATTCAAAGATTAACACAGAGCATTTACAAAGAAATCCACACTAGAATGTTACAATTACTTTAACCTACAAATGGAAGTTTTAAAAGCCATTTCAAAAACAAATTAACCGATACACAATAAAAGCATGGAAAGAGCAGTCATTCAGTGTTTGATGGCCTGTAACCACAGATAAACAGAAGTCCTCCATAACTCAGGAACTTGGTGAAGACAGCAGTGCTGCAAGCTTTTCCACTGCTATTGTCCAGCGTGTGAGTAACCCATAGGAACCACCCTGTCTTGGACCAGGCGCTCACCTCCCCGCCTGCCAGCTCAGGCTTCGTGTCAGCCGTAACGAGCATTTATAAGGTAAATATGCGTAAGCGAAAGCCCTGGCGTAGCTTTTTTGTTGGTTTGTAAATCTGAAGTCTGGAGGGGAAAAAACAAACAAACAGAAAGACAATATACTTTTTTAAGGTTCTAAAATCAGAGCCACCCTCAGTCCTGCTTCTTTTTTTCTTCAGCAACCATCCTAAATCTTCACACAATCTTTCTTATGTTTATTGGAATATTAATGCGTATGAATAAAAGACAAATTGAGAAATATCAGAGAACTTACACAAATATTTAGCACTGCCACATTACAGTGATCATACTCTGCAGAAGATAATCTTGTTAAATGAACTAACTGCTCACATACTGTGAATTTAAGAGAGATTGTATTTTTTCCACTTGTTTACTGTCTGGTTGCCACAGCAATACACAGCCTGTTTGTTTTAAACATTACATGGCAAGATTTCCTGAAGGCACTTTTTTCTCAGCTTTATACTGTACATGCACTGATGATTTCAGGCCAAAGAGGACGCAAGAGTACGAATGCAGAAAACCCCATAGAATCCAAAATGAGCTTTAGCCAATCCCAGTTTCAGAGCACCAAAATGTCAAACTACAGCTGTTCTGCCTTAATGAGGAGATGTTCTGCCCAGTTTAACCCAATCCCTTTCTCTCTTCCCTAGGGGGAAGTTGATGACCTAACGTCAGTTTATCTCACTAATGTATATATCTCTCAACAAGAAGTATCCTGCTTTACATCCTCCTTTTCTCACTTGCATCTCTGACTTGCGCACAAATGTACATGACAATCCACTTCGGAAAAAGCCTTTTACACAATTTTTAAATACTTCTTAAAAATATTTACGGCTTCACTATCTAAATCTGACAGCCTACAAAAGTAATTTATTTTTTAAATAAACTGTCAAAATATACACTATATGAAGCAAAATATAATTTCTTGAATAGATAATCTGTTTTTTATTTTTTTTAAAAAAACTAAATGTGACTGGGCAATAAAAATATTCCATAAATTTAAAACATAATTTTGAAACAAAATAGATGAAAACACCACCCATTCTTATTCTGCTTTTCAAGTAACTGCAGCATGCAATTTCAAATGCAAAATACTTTAAAGCCAAGCAAAGTGCAACTGACATTAGCTTTTATAGTTTTCCACAAATCTTAGATTCATTGCAACAGTGCTATGGGTGTACTAGAGAATGTCACGGTTGGTATTCTGAAATTTTTGTCTTACAGAAATTACAGCGATGTCAACTTTTTCAATATTTGCATTCCCATATGTAATGCCATTATGTTCTCCTCCAATTTTTGGAAGCATGGCAAGCAGCCTTTGCCCTCCACACTCAATCTAACTCAAAGGTTTCACAACCGCATTCCCGAATGTAATCCCATTTCATTATGAGCCTGCCCACAATGCTTAACTAAATTATTTAGCTTCTTTCTTAATAAAATTTTATTTTTAATCTCAGAATTTTCATGCACAAAAAATGTACTAAAATACTATCTCTTAAATTCTTTAGGAGATTGAATTATAAATATATTTTTTGAATGCATTTCTTCCAGCTCTAGCACACATCAGAATGTACTTGCACATTTTCAATTAAAATCTTCACATCAATAATTCCATAAAATTCACTGTCATTCTAGCAAAGCAATGAATAGCATGACTTGTGTTACGGACAATAATACACAGATGCAAGCCATAATGGTACATAAGTTTTAGATGTCAATGTCTGCTACTAGCCCTGGAAGTGAAACAATTAAAACAACACATAAAACTTTGACAATGCAGTCACTGTACCGTGAAATTTCATGATTAAAAAAAAAAAAAAAAAGAAGCCTTTGAGTCTGTTTGTTTTTCCCTAAAAGGTAAAAGTCAATGCAAAGTACATGCAGAGAAATACTATTGTTTATCAGATGAACCAATATATTTAGGAAAAAAAAAAAAAGTCAATAGTCTTCAGAGACTGCATACCTGAAATGCTATACTACAGGGTTCCCAACTATACAAAATTTATACAGTAAAAGATTATTTTTCCCTGAGCTTTTAGTCATCTGTATTCTAAACCACCACAGCTACAACCACACGACTACTTTAAAAGCACATATTCATTAATAGTACTGCCACCACCAAAAGTTTATTGGGAGAAAACAACCATTCGCTTTTCCAAGCATCAAAAAGCATCCACAAAATACAAGTATCAAGACAGAAAGCATTTGATTTCCACTTCCAATTTCCAAGTTTTGTCCTTAGCTCAAATCACTATAACATGATTTCAAACACAGGAAAACCATCTGACAAGAAGTACAATCCCACCGTCCCTCCAACCCTCTCCAGCAAGGCTCCTCTAAAGAAACTTTAGAATATTTTTCTATACTGTGCATATTTTTCAGCTAAATTCTAAACTGCTCAAGTGTTGTGTTTTTGTTTTTTTTTTTCTTAAGAAGACCATACCATTCAACTTGCTTTCATTAAAATATAAAAAAAAACGCGCCTTGTTGCCTCATGATAACCTACTGCCATTTCCGCCATTCACGGAATGCACTTACACACTCCTATTTGTTCTCCATATCAGTCTAAGTGATACCACATTTCTTCACTATGCAGACGATAAGCCTTAAAAAAGATATATGAATGAAGAGTCAGATCACTTCCAAGCACATTTTAAAATGTTTGGTTTCTGGCAGTTACCATTTCTTGATTTTATTTTGCTTTATCTGATTTACCTAAAGGCTGCTTTTTTTAGGTGGTTTAAAAAAAAAGGAGGGAGGGAGGGAGGGAGGGAAAAAAAGAATAATCCATGAGGCTATCACTTTAAGAGATGTCATCTGTGGAAAAAAACAGTACTATACTCCATTTCCAAGACCTTCAGCCTAAACTGCTGTAAATGGCTTAAGCTGAAAAGAAATGGACAATAAAAGGGGAGACCAAAATACAGAACTTGCAGGCCAGTTAGATCCTCCTAAATTTCAAAGCATGGTAGAAAAAAAGACGAAGAATAATACAAGTTCTGACAAAATATTGTAGGAATTCACTGACATTTTATTATCTGAACACATGTTAAAATTCTATGGAGATGCATCACAAGTAGGAACCACTAGGTATGTCTTCCAACGATTTCAAGAGAAAACAAGATTTCAAGAAAGCAACAAATGACAGCTGACTGGCCAATAAAATGCTAGGCTGTGAATGGGCAGTAATTTGTATTGAGAAAAAGTATTTTTCAGAAGCATATCTTCAAGAAGGATCTTTGTCAAGATTAGCAGAGGATAAACTACTTGTTTCCTTATTATTTACTCTAGTTATCTTACCTAAATTCATCTTCCAGCCTTTGTCCTTTCCTGTGACTTATCAAACTTGATAGAAAAGGCCTTTGTGGTTTTTTGCCATATACACAGCATTTTTAGAATTACATTGAAAAAAATTGAGGCAACAAAACAGGATGCAATATACTAGTATAAGTCTTCAGAGCTACAGTAATAAAATATCCCGATCTCTGCTCTTACTTATGCAACGATGAAAAAGGTTGATCTTTTTACCACAGAATCAGACTGGGAGCTCATTTTAAGCTGTTTGTCCTCCAAGACCCCCAAATCCATTTCAGAGTTGCACTTCCAGCATAGTCTCCCATTCCTTGTCACTGCTCCCTTTGTTTTACTTGACGATATAAAAGTGCGCTGTGTGTGAAAGGACCTGCTTTACCAAGCAACCGGAATTAATCTGTACGCTTTCTTGTTCCCCTACCATTTCATCAGTTTCTGTACAATCTGCAATTTGTACGATCTGGAAGAATAACTTCAGAATAGGGTGTCAAGCATTCCCCAAGATTTTCCCAAGTTTTCTCATTCAATGATATTTATTCACCAATGATTAACAATTAGTTAGCAAAAGAACTTGACCACTGAACACAGGCACAGTCTTTTGCAATGCTTAAACTCAGAGACTTCCCATCTAAAGTAGTCTCTTTAGAAATAAATACAAACAAGAGCTGCCGCATGACACAAAAGTAACAATCATAGCTCCTACTTATTTTACTGAGTCTTAAATCTGCAGATATTTATTGGGAAATAATTAAAACCAACTTTCATGTAAAATATGGAAAACTCCAACATATTACCTCAAAAAAGTCCACTGCAATATCCCACATCCATAGATTTCCTTAACACTCATTTTTTCACTTTTAGGTCGGTCTCTGTGACTTTTTCTTTGTAAATGATTAACTATGGAAATTTAAAACTTGAACCTTTCTGAGGGCATTCCGAGATGCCTGTTCTTTTTAATGACAAAATAGGAACTATGCTTACCACCAACCGCATTCTTATTCTGTAATCCCTCAGTATTTTAGCAGACTTGTCTATTACTTGTATTTGAGACAGACTACAGCTTAGACAGCTTCAGATTTCAACAAGGACAAGTGCATACCCACTATATGCTGACAGAATGGCAGCACATTTTCAGGTCTTCCATAACTTCCCAAAGATTTAGCATTAAAAACTTATTTAAGCAAGCCAGAAACCAGTTCAGCCAATTCTTCTTGTTCTCTTGGACACAAGTTATATGAGGAGGATGATAATTTAAATGTGTTCATCTATGTAATATCTTCCTTAGTAACTAATGGATTGTCTTTGTGATATACAAATATTTTTTCTTTTCAGATTCAGAAGAGAAATACTAATGGAACATCTTGGTCTTTTCTGAAGAAATGGGAACAATTTTTTCATCATTATTCAGTACTAGAAATACATTAAGCCTAACGAGAGTACAGACCTAATACAATTCACAGAGAAGAAAAATAATAATAATAAAAAAAAAGCTTTGCTGCTCTTATTTCTACCAGTTGCAGATCTTTCCTTCTATTACTTTTCTTTTGATTGTTTTTTTGTAACTTCATTTTTTTCCACCTATTCTTTCATATTTTCAAACTCTCACTTAAGCAGGAAAAGCCTTATTTAAATGTATTTTCAAAAACAATGTGACTTTTGACCATCTAGATGTTCTAGAACTCACTGATAAAGATCGGTGTATTTGATTCAACCAGCTGTATGGTCATCACTACCTGAAAGCAATGCAGTAGGAATGAACTGAATGAACAAAGGACCAACCAGCCTCTTTATCTGCATGTAAAAAATCCTCTGTAATCTGTACATACAAAACACGTAGATGAAGAGAAGTGCTCAAAGATACTCCTCGTATTGTCAAAAACACCTTCAGTCCTGTCATGCAGCATCAATTCAATCTCCTTACTTTTGCAACATTTTAGTAGTTCATTTCATGGCTGCTCTGTAAAGAAGCACACAAGTTCCATAACTTCTAGAGTAATGGGAAGACAGATATGAGGTTAGTTCTAAACTTAACAACTCCCATGCAGCAGCCAAGCATACTGCCAAAAGACCACAGATGTATACCACATGAGCAGCTTAAACTGTGATACTGAAGGGAAGAAGAAATGGAAAGAAAAATGGAAATTCTTTGTTTATAATGTACTCATGTGATTCAAAGGTATAACATGCATCTGCTTTTTTTAATAGCTTTGTTTTTTGAAGTGATAATTTTATAGCTATACGAAAAAAAATATATATATTTAAGAAAGGAACCCCAAAAGCAAGACCACAGAAAACTAGAAAGTAAGTAATCTCTTACTGCAGAAGAGATGAAAATTATAAATGGACCGTGGGAGATAGAAAGAATCAGTTTTGAGCTGAGCAGAAGTTGCTGCGAAAATGCAACTACATTTTTCTTTTCCAAATCCAGACACCAATTTTATCACATTTTTTTAAAGTGAAAGAAACAGAGACCTGCTTTCTATTCTGTTCAGAGTAAAGTCTCTACGTTACAAGCTATGTATGAATGAAGTATGTTCGCCTTTTGATCATCAAAACTACCTACAAACAGAGCCAAGAAATACCTTCTCTAGCACTGTTAAATTGCATATCACTAACCTGGGGAAGTGGCGTGGAATAGGGGATGGAAATCTGCCTGGGCTGAGTCACTGTGAAGACACAGTAAAGAATTACTGCTGTAGAAATCCAAAGCTATTGAGACACAAATTGGCTGACCTAATGGACAGTTTTTAAAGCTTAGCACAAGTATGAGAACCAATCTCTCCCTTGATATCCTGCACTTCCTCTTTCAACAAAACTTTTGTGTTGTCTCAGTTCAAAATTAATGCATAATTGTCAACCGATGAAGACTTCAAATATGGGAAGTGATCACAATTTAGAAGCTTCAACTCAAAAGCTGCTAATTCAGTTGTGTTTGTTTGTTTGTTTCAATAGGATCCAACTAGTCACCTAAGCAAGAGATAATATTTCTGAAACCCAGACTCAAATGTAACTGCTTGACAAATAAGTTAAAAGTTCCAGGGTCTTTTTCTTGGCTGTCCTACTGCTGACTCACATACTACGCATCAGGCTTTCTCACTTATGTGAGCTTTCTTATGTAAAGTTTGGAATAAGCAAATAAGTAGCAAAACACAGACTGAAATTTTTCAGAGAGATTATGTTCACAAAACCTCCATGAAGATTAAAAGGACAACACGCAGCTACTTCAGTTTTAAAAATCACCACGTATAGGATCAAGAGAAATTGACCTCAGCAAAAATTCAGCATTCTTTTAATGTTATTCCTAGTGGAATTTTCAGCAAAAATATTTCATTCACAGAGAAAAGTGCCTAAGCCGATATGACTATAATAACAGCACTACTGTAACATTATCTGATTTCCTAAGTATTCCATTGTTAGTAAATGTTGCCATCTCTAACAATTGCAATATTGCACGAAATAAAATAAGGGAATACCGGTGTGTGACTTAAAATGCTCTGAAACAATCAGTTCAACTGTTTATCTACCAAGTGTTCTAAAATTAGTTTCCATGCCCACGGGAAATAACTGATGGAAACTCAAGATCTTGCCTATCTTCTATAGGTGTCAAGTTGATAACGAATGGAAAATTTAGGACCTGCAAAACAGCTGTGCATCTACTCTGACCAAAAGATAATCCTTGAAAACAAACACTAAGGAAACCAGATCCTATCTCTTAAACAACTATCCTTAGGCCATGGCTATGAATACTTTTCTTCAGTGAAGAAAGCAGCTGGGATCCGTAACAGAATGATCTCCTAACCTAAATGCTCAACTTGAGTGGAAACCAAGAGCTCATTTATTATAGACAGCACTTGGGAAATTCTCCATAGTTGTAAAAAAGCACTATGGGCTTGACCATGTCTTAGTTACAATTGCAGATTTTATTGGCATCTTTATAAAGCAAAATTTCAGTCTTTTGAAATAAGGCTTATAAGGAAGGAGGGAAGAGAATAAAAGCCACTACACGCATAAAAAAAAGACAAAAAAAAATATCGATGAAATGGAGAGGACTACCTGGACAACAATCCTCTCTTCTCTGTTTAAGGAAAAGTTACTGTTCAAGGGGAATCACGTGAAGAATCCCTCCTCCCCTGTACCTGGACCTTATCAGAGGGACCTAATTTGATCAGCCAAGAATCTGCCTGGTATATCTGCTGAAGAAACCATTTTGCTTAAACTCTGGTTTAGTCTGCTACACAAAACAGATACCAAAATTTTAATTGCAGATATTCAAGTAGACCTGTGAAGCAACTGGCAAGGCTTTCTTACAGGGACGTAAAGAGAATAATTTGGAACAGAAGGTGTACCTTTGGAT
The DNA here is from genome assembly GCA_013399115.1 of Anseranas semipalmata. Classification (NCBI taxonomy): domain Eukaryota; kingdom Metazoa; phylum Chordata; class Aves; order Anseriformes; family Anseranatidae; genus Anseranas; species Anseranas semipalmata. Next base: position 646,262 of record VXAA01003070.1, read on the forward strand.
ATTATCACAGAATGGTTTAGATTGGAAGCAATCTTTAGGTCATCTTGATCAACACCCCTGCTCAAGCAGAACCAGCTACAGCCAGTTGCCCAGGACCATGTTCAGATGGCTTTTGAGTATCTCTTAGGAGGAGACTCCATAACCTCTCAGGGCAACCCTACTATCATCAAGTGCTTCCTCTTTCTTCATTTATAGACTCTTCCACCTGTATTGGAAGCTGTCCATTTACACAGAGGGATTATAAATTAAAATGAAAGATTCATTTATCCAAGCTAACTTCATAAGACATACATTCCGTTAGCTACATCTGCATTTGAGATAGTTTCACAAGGTTGTGTATATCATTAAGTCAAAGAAAAAGAAAAGTAATATAATTTGCTTCAGAAAACTAATCAAAGCAAGAAGGTTAAAACAGTGTTTGTTAAAGACACCAATCACTCATGAGGTAGATAAAATCATTTACATTCTTAAAATCAGCACACATTGCTACCATCTTGAAATAAGTCTAGAGAGAGCTCAATACAGCCTTGTATATCGTGGCTTTCCATCATATACTAGCGGCTCTCAAAAGGAAAGAATGTGTAAAGACAACTTTCTCTTACTACCCATTTTCTGTTCAAAGATATTGAAAACAATAGGACATAGAGGTTGTCCATTACCCACCAGACTATGGAGGTGTTAACAGTTTTATCCCTTAACGCCTTAGTTATGGAGAGACCCACATGAACATTTATTTATTTAACAAATGCTAATAAATTCTTTACCATATGGAAATTCATTTCTTTCTGAAGTCATGGTCCAGATTAAATTTAAAATTGTTGCTGAAAAGAAAAAGCTTGTGTATTGTGAAATCTAAGTGTTATTTTCCTGTAAGGCACACAGACCTGAAATCTAGGAGCTTTTTTTTTAATTAAAGTAGCTGCCATTTGTTGGATTACATCATTTTTCATGCTGAAGTGCACAAACTACACACTTTTTAATATGTTATTATTTCTTTTGTATCATTTTGTTAGGTTAGAGACCTGCATTTTAGGAAGTACTATTCCAATCAAAAGAACAGTTATTTTCCAAATCCCACATTAATGTGTGGGGTAAGCTCCTTCTTGACATAGTTCAGAAAACACTCCAAGGGAAAAAAACACCACCCAGGAGAAACTTAACACATCTTGAAAAACATTAAGGATGCAATTGTGGAATCAAGCCTCAGCTTGCAATCATCTCTGGAGCGTATGTTCCAAGGACTGACACATGCAGTACCAGGAAAATTCTGGTAGCCTTGGCTCCCTGAGCAGGGTACCACAGTGGGAGAAGGGAAAGTCAACTTAATTTCAGAAAGACAGCACAGACCCCAGGACCAAGACTGGCTATTGTACAATGCCAAATTGTTGCTGAGCCTTACACACTAACCTACCAAGCTGAGTCACTTATATGCCAGAACTGCAAGTCTTTTTTTTTTTTTTTAATATATATAATGTAAAAGTAACAGAGAACTAATAACCAATTACCTAAAATCTCAGACTGACAAATAACTGATAAACATTTAATTGCACCTGTTTTCATCAAGTTCTGAGATGAATTAAAAACTAATAACTCAGCTGTGTTAAGTGTAACATGAAGCATGTTAAAATAAGTACCTTTTGTAAACCTCTGAATTAGCAGTGCAATCATTCACAGAACATCCATGCACTTAAACATGGTAGAATCATGAAACCTAAAGCCTCCCGATCAGTGAAGCTCCCTTCTTGCATTGAATGCAACTGAAAAGTGAATGGACATGTCCAGAAGCTCCCTGAGCAAACAGACAGGGCTGTCAAAGAGTCAGTTTCACGATTCTCTTTCAACATGGAAACATGAAGAGTCCTGGGAGAGCAGTAAGAGAAACCCTGAATGTGCATTTGGAGTGATCCATGATGAGATGGAGAGATTTTGATCACATTCTAAAATCTTAAAACTGCAATCAGAAAAAAAAAAATGTTTCGAAAAAAAATTGTTTTCAAAAAAGTAAAAAGATCCAAGGTGGCTCTCCCAGCCAGTTCTGGCAACACCAAAATTAACTAGTGCAGCTTTATAAGGCACTACCAGAAAACTTGAGGAAAAAAAAAAAACCTTCCCATTTGCCCGCCCCCAGCTACCTACATACAATTGAATTTCAAAGATAAGGAAAAAAAAAAGATCAACTTGTCAATGTAAGAGGTATTATTAAAACAGAATGTATTTATTTAGCACACACAAAAAAAACTAGAAACTAACAGAGACACAGTAAGCATCATAATTGTAAAAGATAAACATGCAGTTATTTCATTCAACAAACACCAGATCAGTTTTACAAGTGTGACTGAATATATCTTCCTGCTTCTTGAATTTTATCTGAGAATACACACATTTTCAGAATGCTACCAGGCGCACTTCAGTTTCTGGCTCTTATCAAATGAACTAGCACTATCTCAAATGTGTTTGAGTTCTCTACATGTTCGTTTAGTATCAACTGCATAAAGCCAGCGAAGCATTAACATAAGAAATTGCTCAAAAATGTGTGGAACTCATATTCAAAAGCGTAACCTTGTGTAATATGAAAAAAGGAACACAACAAATGTGAAATGGTTTTCTGGATATTTCTCTTTAGACAGACCTGGAAAAAGTGGTGTTTCTTAACAAATAACTTTTATCAGGCAATTCCTATAGGCCTACAATTCTCAGTGATGACTCTTGATTTGTATTTATTACCCTGAAGCTCTTTAAAGGATTTGGACTCTAATGTATGCAGAAGTAAGAGAGAGCATGGATAAAGGTACTAGTTCCAGAGATGTGGTACCCTCTGGAAGTTTGTTACCCTGCATAGAAAATGATAGGGTTAGGAAAAATGTATGTGTAATTCTAATTCTGGCATCCTACTGATTATGTATACTGCTCTTTCTAGCCTTTCCATAATAGCGGTCTTGATTAAAGACTATTGTTCAGGAAGGGAAGCACATGCATTTCCAGATGGCATAAATATGCCGCAATGACTAAACAACATTTGATGAACACATGCAGCACTGGCAGCACACCAGAAACAAAACACTGTATTCATGTTATATAAGTAGTCTAACAAACCACACAGCTTGATTAGGATGGGTTAAACCTGGAGATACACTACCTCCCAACTTAAAAATGGTTAGTAATAAAGGTAAAAGAATAAAATACAGCAGTAGGGTCAATTTAAGCTAGCAGCTTGTTCAACAGAAGTCAAAACAAAAAACAATTGTTTTTTTTCCCCCTGTGTTTCTGATCAAGCATTTTAAATTGTTAGTTCACAAGGGCAGCTTTTCAAGTATTTGCTTCCTGGTCAGCTTGGTCTCTTCCCACACACCCCTCCTTAAATCTTGTTGAAGTTATTTACATGCAAATTCAGCTCCCCCTTCTAAGTTGATGACTCTCGGTCCCATTTGTATTTCAAGACCTCTTACCTCCTCATTCCACCTCCCAAAAGCCTAGTTGTCTGCTCAAGCTCTGTATGGCTAACGAACACAGTTTGCTATACTCCCTCCTCCAGATGCTGCCATTCATTCCCTAGGCTAATACAGATATCAGTATCATATCTGCCACTAAGGCCAGTAAAGCAGGCAACAGCTTCAACTCAAATCTCTCCCTTGACCTTCACAGACCAGTTTCACTATTAATGGCAGCAATGTCTTGCAATTTTTTTGTCCTCCAAAGAAGTGGTTTTTTTCCTCATGAAAAGTGAATGGCCTCAGTCTTACCCTGTGGTAAATGCTATATTACTTACCATCTTCCTGACATTCTAGCCACTAAGAAAACAGATGCTCTATAAAAATGATTTCAAGAATTCTTGAGGACCACAGTCAAAAAGGAGAAATAAATTAACATGGTAAATCAAATGCATTTGCAATATATTTGAGGGTGGTGAAGCACCGGAACAGGTTGCCCAGAGAAGCCGTGGATGCTCCATCCCTGGAGGCGTTCAAGGACAGGCTGGATGGGGCTTTGAGCAACTTGATCTAGCGGAAGGTCCATGGCAGGGAGGGTGGAACCAGATGGTCTTTAAGGTCCCTTCCAACCCAAACCATTCTATGATTCTATATACACTGAGGCCTTAATTAGGATTTCAGCTGTGACAACATGCATAAGGGTCTTGTGAAAGCTGCTGAGCCCAAACGTTCACCCACTTACTGTTCTCCTTCCCCAAAACAGTGTACTCACCCATTTCTAATGCTCCCTGAATCTGTTTTGACTTTGAGAAACATCAGTGAGTAGCTGGTCTGATACCCCCGCTACCCTCCCACACCATCTGGTGGACCTATTTCTTAATCACAAATTATGAATGACTTTAACTTGACTGATTTGGACTCTTTAGTGCCCTCAATCGTTAAGTTGTTAGAGCACTGTCTGGTTACAGATACCTTTTTCTATTTTTATGTGTTGGAGATGGACATGAAGAGACTTGATTTTCTAACAAGAAGGTATAAAGTGAGAGAGCTTAGGATAGGCTGTTTAAACACATGAAAACTGCTGAAGCTATTACAAGAAATACTGTGTGCTTGTACAGAAAAAGCAGAGACACAAATTTCCTTTCTAATCAAGCAGTTTTTGGAGATGACTGAGGGGCAGGTTTAGTTACAATATTTTACTCATTCTCTCTCAACACAAAGGACAGGTATAGAAGCTTTTTTTTCAGAGAACGGATGTTCTTTTTGCAACCATGTTGCTTTTATCTCCAGGTTATATAATTGAAATAGAAATTTTAAAATACAACTATGTCAGGAAGGTAAGCATAACATACCTCATTCTACTGTCTAGCACAATATTTCTGCTACCCTGCATCCAAATAACGGTCTTATACAAATATACTTTTTATGAATACCTTGAAAAATAGTTTCTCTAACAACCTGCAAGGACTCTAGGCAGCAGAACATCTTAGTTACTAAGTTTACAGATGTTTCAAGCTAACACAAGTGTACCACCAGGCTGAATATTCCTACAATCTCTTTAAGATGAGAGAATTCACTTTTGACTACGTGTAACTAGTGAAAACATGTTTTTGCCTCCTCTAACAACTAACAAAACCTTCAGCTCCATTTCTCAGAAACATAATTGGTTTGTTGTATACCAATTGGTGCAAAAATTGAATAAATAGTTCATATCTTAATAGTTTTTTTTTTTTAATAACAAATACTGACATCACAAGCACAGATCTTGAGCATACAAATTTTCTTCACACAATTCTGAAAAATCCATACATTTGCCAAAGTACTAAATTTTTGGTTGCTGACATGCCACGAGAGCCATTTTTTGAAATACAACAGTTGTTGTCTGGACATCTCCACACTAGGACAAGTAGGGGTGGGAGTGACCAGAGAGAGATGCTTCTTAGTTCTCTATGTTCAAGCATGGATTTTGTTCCAGAATGCTTACTGCAACAGCACAGGTAAAGCGGCAGTCAAAGGGAACCACTAAAAGACAGTCGTGATAGCTTACTGGGGGCAAGATCCAGAAGATTAAGACAAGATGCAGATAGACAGTTCTTTTACTAGAATATAATGAGTTGGAAGGGACCGGGTCCACACAGGACCACCCAAAAAAACAGATCCTTCATCTGAGAGCATTGTCCAAACGGTTCTTGAACTCCAGCAGGCCTGGTGCCGTGACCACTGCCCTGGGGAGCCTGTGCCAGTACCCGACCACCCTCTTGGTGAAGAACCTTTTCCTAACACCCAGCCTGACCCTCCCCTGTCACAGCTCCATGCCGTGCCCTCGGGTCCTGTCGCTGTCACCAGAGAGCAGAGCTCAGCGCCTGCCCCTCCGCTCCCCTCGTGAGGAAGCTGCAGGCCGCCATGAGGCCTCCCCTCAGCCTCCTCTACTCTGGGCTGAACAAACCAAGGGACCTCAGCCGCTCCTCATTCATCTTGCCCTCCAGACCCCTCACTGTCTATGTAGCCCTCTTTGGACACTCTCTAATATTTTTATGTCCTTCTTGTACTGCGGCACCCATAACTGCACACAGTACTCAAAGTGAGGCCGCAGCAGCACAGAACAGAGCGGGACAATCGCTTCCCTTGACCAGCTAGCAATGCTATACTATAAACACCAAACCTCAGTATTACCTTCTGGTAAAGGGCTGTCAGCCTGTAGGCAACTGTCATTATTAATCCATAGTATTACCAACCCAGCTGGTGGAGAGGGGGTGTTTCGAGAACAATGGATGTCCAAGAGGACTGGCTTCACAGACTTGTCATTGTTTACAGACAACACAAAGCAAGCTACCATTTCACCAGGTTCAATGATTTCCACAGACTCCACAAAATGCACAGAGCAAATTTTTCACTTTTGACTATAATTATATGTGTGTATATTTGAAATATCCCTTTAGACATTCTTCAGCTTGCTATTCACTGCTACACACATTCTTGATAACATTGCCTGTTTCGAGTTATGTTACAAACAACATTTCATTATTTCTGAGACTGACTAAAAACTGAATTGTTTGATGTATTTCAACATAAAATCTGAGTAACACTGACAAAAGGAGAAAAGTGAGGCAGTCAATGGCTGATTTACACAATCAGTTTCTCAAAACTGGTAGCAAGATTTCACTGTTTTAACTGCATTGTGAAACCAGGGAAGCACAAGATGATAGTAACTTCAATTTTTTAACTGTTAGCCAAGAAAACCCTTTAAAAATTTTATCAGATGTCTCTTTGAATTATTTTAAAGAATACACATTCTCATGATGTGCCTGATTGTTCAACAGGATTTCTCCTTAACTTAAGCAATATTTTAAATTGTGAATAATAAAATAATACTTGTAAAGGCTCAGATAAGATCACAATTTTTATCCAGCTATCTACCTACGGACTTCCAAGTTCACCACAATACTTCAGGCTTAGACACAGAACATATCAGGTACACTGGAATGTTCACTTGAGCTGTAACTGGCAATCAACAGTTCAAGTTAATTGGTCCATGAACATCTAATGTAGCTTTCACAAACATTTTTTTCCTGGGAGTGATTCAGTTCAGGAAAGTGGAAAGTGGAGATTCAGGTTAGAGTAAAAGAGTATGGTCCCTGTCATTCCAAGTAAATAGCAAAATCTATCCTTATATTATTTCTTGTATGGACCAGCTACACCTAGAATAACAAAGAAATTCTCATTTTAATTAAAATTGAATAGGCCCTAAACACAGCCACAAGGCAACATGAGTTCAGACTGAAGTCAAGAAAATCTGTTTGCTATTGCCTTGTGATTTGCATAGCATCCAACAAAATGCACAGCAAATTTGTATGAAACATTACAAGAAGCTGGAAATTTCAGGAGAATGGTATTTAGAGTTCTGCATTAAGGCATCTTAACTAAGTTCAAATTTTATCCCAAGCTAAACTGTAAATACATTAAGCATCACCCAAAAATAAAAAAACATTTTATTCACTATTTTTTAGTAATAAAAAAAACCCTGAAAATAGGTTCAGAGTAATGGAACGATAACCCACAATTATCAGCTTACAGATAGATAGATATATCTGTAATGTGTATATAAATATATATATAGCACTACAATATAGCTTGTATCTGATTATGCAAACCATTGACAAACAGCTTCTATTAAATAAATATATAAAATGTACATATGCAATACTATAATGAAATATTTCTATGTACTGATAGAAAATAAAACTGAAAAGCTTCAGTTTGCAAGCCAGAGGACCATCCTTCACCTAAGAGGCTACCCATTAATTCCACATAGTATGTAGTATACCAAATCTGATGAGATTTACACATCTGTTTTCAACATGACAGATGCTATTTGCAAATAAAGGCCACAACAGCAATACCTGGATTGGAAAATACAGGTTACTACTGCAGAGCAGATGGCAGATGTGTGTAATTTTTCTTTTCCTACTGCTATCTCATTAAATATTTTTCCAACTTTTTTTTCCCAAAATGCTTAAATCACATTAAAAGATTTAAAGCAATAAAATGTTGCAATAATCCAGACCAAATGAACAGTAACAACCAACTGACTGTTTCCACATTACATTTTTTGGTAGCTCTGCAGCAACAAGGAACACTGGCAAAGATCTGCTACCACAAATTAGCATATGCTCCAACTGTGGTCTCGACATAAATTCATTCTCATAATTCTGAGAATTTATAATAGCCCCAAACTTACTTACTGAATACATGGAATCATACGCTAATGAAAGTATCACTTCACATCACTGTCAAACCAGACCATCAGAAATGCATCCAAACATACATGACTTTTCATGATTAATGGACTATGGGATTCATCATTAGTACAAAACAAAACAAACAAACCACCAGGTTTCACACCTCTGCTTCAAAGCACAAGCTTCCTACAGCTTCTAAAAAAACATCAGCTTAACTTTGGCAAGATGAGTTATTTCCCTCACAAAATTGAGGGACTATTTTTTTCAGGAAGATCCCAAAAAGTACATCCAGTAGAGTGGAATTTTCAGCAAAGTTACACGAAATTAGATGTTATAACAGTAGGTGTCGAGCAATTTTAGCTCTAAACGTTGTTTCTGAAAATTTATAAATCTGCATTGTTTCCACAATATGGTAGCAAACTTACATTTCTAAAAATCCTGGGCTTGCTCCCAGTGGCATCAAGCCTCTGAACATTTCAGTTAAACACAGTTTTCATAAATGCTGTACATCCACACCCTGTGCCTACATAGTCTTATTTGCACACCAGATTTTACAGGTGAAATCCTACTGGTTGCAACATCAACGTGACTTCCTGGCTTTGCCTGTGGTGCTCTGGACTCCTGGCTGAAGCAGGCTGGTGTTACTGGACCTCGGATACTGTGGATACCTGCCCTGCTGTCACCCTCAGCACCCCGGCTCCCTCTGGAACAGCAGCTTGCCCTGCTGCTCTCCAATAGTTAGGCCAACCTGTGCAATGTGGCAGCAAGTTCCCAAAAGCCACCTTCATACAAATAGAGCAGCATACGAAGAGCAGTTCTGTAGATAAAGGGTTCAGCTTGCAGAAGTCATTGCTTGAACTCAGAGTCTGTATAATTCTTTTTTCAGCTAATACCTAGCAAAAGAGCAGGGCCACAAGAAGACAGCATTAGGAACCTTTGTGAATGTATTGCACAGATTCGTTAGGGGTTTCACCGCCTGCCATAGAAAACCAAGTTCATTTAGACTGTATGCAAACGTATTCCTTTTTGGACGACTTGAATTTGTCTGCATATTTTCTTTCTACTTATTTTCCCCAGCTTCAGTTAGCTTCTTGATTTTTCTGTAGTGTAAGCCGTAACAACGTGATCGAGATTTGTTTAATAAACTCTATTTTGAACAAACTGAACAAATTCCTCCCTGTAATCCTAGTTTCAGGTCAAGCCTCATCTCTCAACATTAGATCTTTAAGGTTTATTTTCAGCTAGAGTTTTTGTTCACCAACCCTCATATTTACTCCTCACTGGGCTTATATTGGTATTACTCCCATCTTTCCTGTCAGATTAAGGTACTACATACTTCATGGTTGATTATACTTAAATATTTGTGTTATACTAATAACCTATAAACAGAAATCATGCACTGAGAACATGTACTAAGCTTTTTTATTAACAAAACAAAACACTTGTACGTCTAAAGTGTTAAAAAAATACATTTGCCAATGATACCATACTTGCAGAATGACAAGGATTTGTGTTCTGAAAACACAAAAAAAGCAAACTATTATATTTTACAGTTAGATTTTACATCCAACAAAGCAATTCAAACTAAAAACTCAGACAAAGTGTTAGACATTATCTGCAGGAGCTCTAAGATAAAAAAAAAAAATTGGTAACGAGGCAAATCCTCTTTTATGGAAGAGCTTCTCCACGGAATGATACCACGCATGAATTCAAAGAACAAGAAACTCACTCTTGAAATTGTACGCTGTACTTACCTCTCTGGGAAACATGTTTCTATAAGAGAACCACACTCAAAATTTTACAAACAGAGAACTTATCTTCCAAAATACTTTCCAGTTATCTTTTACAGCAATTCTAAATGAAAATTTCATTCCTCAGAATTTTATACATAATTTGGCTTCAAAATTTAAATCTCAAATTAGAAACTTAGACTTTGTCCTCCCTGATAAAAAGCAAACTTACTCCACGTGCTCTCTGGTATGTAACAGGCAGGAGTTAGCATTCTGCAAAATTCTAAGGTCAGACAAGACAGTTTACAGTGAGGTAGCAAAATTAGATTAGTACTATTCCACCAGGAAACAGCTGACCTTGTTTTGCTTATTGGGCAATGAAATCAGGAACATGTTTTCACTGTTCAAAGCCAACTTTTTTTTTTTTTTGTCAAAATTAGTAATATACAGAGACTTCATGAGGTAAGTGAACAAGCAAAGACGCGTGTATTTGACTTCACAGCAACATAAGGTAAGAAAACAACAGGAAGCATAAAACCTTCCTCACTGCAAGTATACAGCTACTTTATTTCTGCATCAGATTATACAATGATATTTCTGAATGTCCTGGTTTTTTTTGTTTGTTTTTTTTGTTTGTTTTTTTGTTTTTTGTTTTTTAATACTGTATATCCTAAAGACAACTTGCTTTTTTGTTTCAAGAAAATTTCAGTAACTAACTGTAGCAGAGCTAATACATGTGTTGAAATTACCTGGAAGCAGTTAGTCAAAGCTTTGAGGGTTAAAACGTATTGATTCAGTATTTCATACTACTAAAGGTAGTACTTCAGGGAATCCAAAATTTAACAAAACATTATTATCCTGAACTTGAGGCTTTTCCTGTGCCTTTGCAACTAGAAAGATGAATGCTTCCCCTGGAGCTGCAAAAGCATTTCTGAAGAGAAATATAGGTGTGATTCTTGCTGTTCTTCAGGCTCCAACTGTTGTTCATCCTTACAGAAAATATGAGACTAGAGTCTTGTAATGAAGTTTTAAAACCTGACACACAGTAATCTCTTTTCCAGAACATCTACTGTCCTCTCTATTTTTCTTGGAAACTAAGACTTGTCAATAAGCAATGATTTAAGGATTTTCCTCCTAAAATGAAAGCATTTATACTCAGCTGTACAAGTAAAAGTAACCCTTGATGTCTACACAGAGGCTTGAAATGCACAGCAGGTATTCCAAAATGGGATATCTGATGGAACTGAGAGGGGATGAGAGACAACGCAATAACTTCAGGAAGAAGAAAGGACAACTGCAGATTTTTTTTTTTTTAATAATCACATCAACATCTGTTATTTTGCTATTTTAAGATCACATCACAATTATTTTTCATACATTTACACCTTTATAGCACTCCTGAGATAAGAAAATGCCCTCTTTATAGTGCTATTTACAATAGGCCTTTAAAAAGTTAAACTATTACTTTTGTTTGATATGATGCTTCTAGTGAATTCCAGAAATCATGATGAGTAGTTAGAAAATGGTGGATAATTCATTCATTGCAGCCTTTGATTCTTCCCTTTTCAACAGTCCCTCATTTTTAAAGGTACATGATACTAGTATTTTAAATGCACTTCCCCAAACCAAGAAATTATAATCAGTTAAACAAGGAAAATACCATAGCCTAATTCTCCAGAATTTTTGTCAAATATTGTACATGTATTAATGTAGGGAAAGAAAAAAAAATCTGTGATTTTTTAATTTTCATTTAAGACCCACTGCATTTAAAATGCACCTACAAGATCTTAAGAGTTCTTAAAGGTACACATCAGGTGAAATGGGAAAAATCATCTAGCACTCAAGTCTGAGATTACATAAAAGATACACTTATGTTTTTATGTACAGCATATTAGCATGCTATTTCTGAACTGAGCTTCCGAGAAACTTATTCAAGTGTATGCTCTTAAATCCTCAAGGACATAGATATAAACGATACTGAAGAGTCACTGCCTTTACACTGAGCTACATTTTAATCATTTCGTCTCTCTGTACAGCTTTCCTCTTTCCTTTTTAACAGAGCAGTTAGTCGAATTGCCTGGGAAACAATCTGAACTCTCAGTGACCTTTGTTATCCAAACAACATATCCTTGGTGGTTTGGAGCAAAGTAACTATTCAAACCTTGAACCAAGACAGTTTGGACAGCATAAAGAGCTCTGCCAATTCTACTTCCCTCATTCAGTATGCGATAAATTTTCGTTAATGTGAACTTCTCTAAGTATTTTTAAGTTGTAGTAAACTCATAATGAACTCACAGAACTGACCATGGAAAAGCAGCCACAGGAAACTGAAGAGACAAATAACAGCATCTCCTCCATCAGCTAATTACTAAGAGTACTGTATCTAAGGTGGAATTTGTTAAGCTCATATCCTCCCTGTTTACAAATTTACTTAAAAGGCAGGAGAAAAAAAAACAGAGCCTGTCACATTACTGTAAGAAAGAAGACTGCTAGCACTCAAATAATTGTTTATCAAAGGCTATTTAATCAATTTAATTGCCAGTACAAAAAAATCTTGCCGGATTTCCATTATTTATTATATGTGGAGTGACTCGCTAAAGTACTTGGAAAGATTTACTTCCAAGTGGTCACCTACTTAGATCAAGCGCTAAATCACTAACTCTGTGATGGTGTTTGTTTAGGTGGCAGCAGTTTAGCTGGCCGAGCCTCAATGGCCCCTCACTGAGATCTCTGTGTGTGTGGCCCATTTTGCACTGCAGCTGGCTTGACACACAAGTCCCACTGTATACCAAACACATTGTTATTTTAATGCGACTCTTAACAGTCTACTTTGCCCTTACCACACTAAAAGCAGTTCCTAAGGGCAGAGTGTTGAATGCCCTGCGGCAAAGCCACCTGTCATAAGGAAGATAAATCACAAAAGAAATCAGAAGTTTTAAAGGTGCAACTTTTTAGGCTCAGCTACACCAGGCTGAGATGCTGCTAGAACAAGTATTTCTAAAACTATCTTTTTTTAACAACTGTTTCGAAAAGCTAAGCATGAAAGTGCTAAAATCCTTATGAATTTCCTTTATGTTAAATTCTGATTTTTTCTCTGGTACTTTTAGAATACCATGCTACCATGACACTACAAGATAAACAGATTACATAGATATTTCCTCAAAATCAGATATGAATTCTTTGTGACCTGGGCAAGTTTTCCATCTGTTCAAAAACANAAAAAAAAAAAATCAGGACCTAAGTAGCTTCACTCATTAAAAAAATCTTTACAATGATTAATATATATATAATACTGAATACATAGCGTCTTTAGAAGAATTTGAAGATACAGTTTTGGTTTCACCCAAACAGAATGGCGACGGAATGCTTGCAACCAGGTGCTTTTAAGTATCTAGTTTTGGTAGCAGACATCAGTTCATGGAATAACCTACCTGGTTATCACCTAAACAACAGGTGAAATAGATTGTAAATTGTAGTCTTCAGAATGACTGGTACACAGATGCTGTAAATGGCTCCACTGATACTTAATTATGCTGATGGTAAAAGCCGAAAATTGTCAAAAGAATTTCACATCTGGATGCAGCTTGCCTTCTTGTACCCCCTAAACTGCTGCACCTCTCCTTGGCCTTCAAAACAGGGCTCTGGCTAACGAGAGTAATTCCAGCCTTAATGATCCAGTACAAAAAAAGGGGGAAGTAATTTTTAGGAACCACAAACAAGTTTTTATCTCTGAACTTATTTACTTCCATGAGCAAATAAAGGATAATTATTCTTCCCTATCAGCTAGGAAAGGAAAACCAAACCAATCCTCAAAGGCTGGCTTGTAACTTTACTTCAGCGAGATGTTTAAAATGCCGACATTTATCCTTATAGTGGAAAATCATCTGTCAGTCTTAACCACTGTCAAACATTCCACCCAGACAACAAAAGGCACAACAAGCTTTGAACAAACAACCTATGGCACCTGAAGGGCGATGATACACCTGTTTTCATGAGGCAACCTGCAGAAACTATAGCCTGCACCCGATTGCTCTTCAACCCGTGTGTGTGTGAGCAAGCATGTGTGCACGTGCAGGGGGGGCATGATGTAAGTATTACTTCCTTAGTGAAGGTATTCACTGCGTCACAGACTGATGGAGCTCATGTGTACAGCAGTCTGGGCAGGCAAGCAGGGATTCACAGGTTTTAGGAATGGAGAACACCTGTTAGGTCATCTAATATATTATACTGCCAAGGCAACATAGTTTCTTACAGTGCATTTTCCATTCCTTTGTCCAATCCAGTTTTAAGTGACTGACGCAATGGGGCTGCTACCATTTCCCCTGGCAAACGCTTCAACAGTTAAACAAATTTCAACATTAGAAAATATTTCCTAATAATATGCCTACATTTTCCTTTGCTTAACGTCACTCCATTATTCTGATTTGCACTCCTGCAGACCACCCAATACGGTTTTTGCACTTATATTTTAGGGAAAAAGATCTTTAGCAAGCTGCCACCAAAAGCAGTAACAATCATTTCAGAATACCAGTTCAGTACAGTTATGGGAAACAAATTTCAGTATCGAGTACATTTTAGCATGCTCAAGTGACTATTACCAGTCACTAGTCCAAAGTCACCAGTAGATGTTACCTACTAGAAGACTGAAAAACAAACCTGCAAGCACACAACTTAAAAAACAAAACAAAACAAAAAAAACAACAACTCCGAAAAGCAGAGTATTGAAAACAGAGTATTGTAGATTTAAACATTCACTAAGCTCCTGAAAATTACATGTTTTATAATATATATATATAAAAATTCCAAACTGTTAACTACAAAACTGCAAAGTATGCTCACCAAGAGAAAAATCAAATGAGACTGTTGACATAGCTAACTTTACTTCACATTGGTCAACGATTGAAATACTGATCTTTGCAGCCCAGAAAGCCACCCGTACCCTGGGCTGCACCACAAGCAGCGAGGCCAGCAGGCCGAGGGAGGTGATTGTCCCCCTCTGCTCTGCTCTCGTGAGACCCCACCTGCAGCGCTGCGTTCAGCTCTGGGGCCCCAGCACAAGAAGGACATGGAGCTGCTGGAGCGGGTCCAGAGGAGGCCACGAGGATGAGCAGAGGCTGGAGCAGCTCTCCGATAGAGACATGCTGAGGGAGCTGGGGTTGTTCAGCCTGGAGAAGAGAAGGCTCCGGGGAGACCTTACAGCGGCCTTCGAGTGCCCAAAGGGGGCTGCAGGAAAGCTGGGGAGGGACTCTTTGTCAGGGGGTGTGTGATAGGACAGGGGTGATGGCTTTAAACTAAAAGAGGGTGGATGTAGATTAGACATAAGGAAGAGATTCCTTACTCAGAGTGAGTGCCTCAGTGAGGCCCTGGCCCAGGCTGCCCAGAGGAGCTGTGGGTGCCCCATCCCTGGCAGTGCCCAAGGCCAGGCTGGATGGGGCTTTGGGCAGCCTGGGCTGGTGGGAGGTGTCCCTGCCCATGGCAGGGGGCTGGAACCAGCTGATCTTTAAGGTCCCTTCCAACCCAAGCCATTATATGATTCTATGATCTTTAAAGACCAATGAAATACACGGCTTTTTTAGGCTTAAAATTTTAAGCACTAAATTCTGATGGAACTATTAAACCATGAGAAATTTACCACCTACCATATGAAAACTGTTTTTTTAATGACAAATCAGGTCTGTTTACTAAGTTCCTAGTCTGTATGTGAAGCATGCTAATCATATACAGAATATATTTGACTTGTGCAGATACTTGCAAAAAAACAGGGATCTACAGATACACCAAGACGGTGTACACAGCTGTAGCAATACGCAAAACAAAAAAATTACTTGCAGCTTATTGCTATTTTTCTGCTTTCTCAGACATTCTTTCTGTCAATTAAAAATTAGTAAACACGATAGTATTATTAACTATTGTGAATCATAAATGCATCAAGAAAGTTACTTGAGATTATTCGCTTCATCTGTCTAAAGATAAATATGAATTTTCTTAACAAGGAGACAGAATATGAAGCAACTCGTCTTACAAGCTGCAAAAATTTACGACCGTAACTTCTTTAAGGTGATTGTAACATGCTCACTCCAGTTGGGGTATACACATCATAGATCTACACCTCACAGACTTTTTGGCCAGCAATCATTTACTTACTGTGTATATTACCATTTCTATAAAGGGATCAGGATGTAATTCAACTGAACCTATAATATATTCAGAAGAAAAAAGGCAAACGATTTTGTAGGAAATCTACACTTAACTTTCGCTAGGAATTAGACGCTTCTCCCCACTGGATGGAGTACTATGGCAGAGCACTGCACTGAAAATTACTGGCCAAGATGAGCATAGCTGACTGTAGGTAATCTACATCATGTTGTTGGCAGGCTTCATGAAAAGTAATCAAAATAAACAAGTTTGTCTACACAGGTATCCATACACCTCTAACAAAAGACAAATGGATCTCCCAAGTGCATGGAATTAATTCTTACACATTTGCGTACTCATTGGGTGGAAAAAAAAAATGCAATAATAGATAGCTGCAAGAGCTGATATCCATTTTATAGCTCACAAAGTATATCAATGCTTTTCAGAAGTACTTTTTTTTTAAACTAAAAAGTTTTAAACATGTTATTTAAGACTAACCAAAACTTTCAGCATTCAAACACCTAATCAACCACATCTTCATGCATACTTTTCTGTAATGTCTCCCTTTGTTACATTATCAAAGGGTAAAAACTATATTGGCTTAAGAATAGTAATCTTCTAATTATTCCTGATAATTTAATGGACTCTTCTCACAATGGGGATTGATAATATAATGGGGTAAGAGAAGAGAAGTAGGAAACTTAAAAGAAGGATGATGTGCACTACTGTCAGAATTGGAAATTATTGCTTCCTTTTCTTTTATGTCCACATTTTTTAGTAAAAACACAAAGACTAACAAATCTTTCTGCTTGACTGCAAGTAGCACAGCTAACAAAAGAAAATGCAGTACATTTCAACTAACAGCTCCACCACATCCCCACCTAAAAAAACCAGAATGGAATAAAATGGAATAAAATGGAATAACTCTTCCCAGGACTGGGAAGGTTTTAATTTGTATATATACACAGTTGCTGAAACATGGAAAGGAAAAGAGAAAATATTCAGAGTGACTAAACAAAAGATTTAAAGATACATATTTGTTTAGAAAAAAATAAGTACTGCTAAGGAATAAACATGACTATAATTCAGTGTTTAAGTTGCAGATCAGTCTCTCCAGGTTTCCTCTCCAGTAAATGTGCATTTAACTGAATTTCAGCCCTCTATATGTACAGAACCCAGGAAGATTATTTCCTAATCTGATGCCAGGAGATATACAGCATGAATACTTTCCCAGAGACTTCACAAAATGTTGGAAACATATTCTATTATACACATGAAAGATATTTATAATTCTGACAAAGGCTTTAGCAATTTTATTTGTAGGCATTAGTTTAGTACAGGGGGAAAAAAGGTGTGTTTTCACCCAAGAAATGACACTTTTTCCAAAACCACTCTTTTGACAACCAAGCCCAAACGCACACATAGCAATCAGGATACTTTGTATTTTCAGTTACTTTGGCCAGATTATTATTTTCCCAAATTGACATAAAGATGTTTTCATATGAATTGAGTTTCTCATAAGCCTTAATTGATGGAAACATATTAGGTGGGCCCACATATATGAAGATATTTTCCCTTAATAAAATATAGCATGTATTTCATCTGTCTGGTATTTAGAATATATTATGTGTGTCACAGACAAGAAAAACAGGATTGTTAAAATTACTGCTCTTATTTTCTAAGTAAAATTTGACCCTAACCTCGTAATACTGCTGCAATATAGTACTTTAGCCTAGACCCTTTGTGAACAGTCCTGTGTGTGCACAAGAAGTGTCAAGAAGGTGGTATAGAGCCCATAATGCCCTGGGTAAATACACAGAAAAGGTGGTAATGCAGACTGAAAGACTTGTATCACCTAACTTTTGGCACCTTATTCAAGAACCAAACTGTGCTAAACTATATGAGGAAAAAGACTAGCCTACAATGAAGCACCCTCTTAAGACGCCTAATTTCACTCAATTTAATCTCTCTCCACTTACTGAAGTGAAGCCAAGACTCAGCTTGGCTTCTGAAGCACTTAAGTGAGTTGCTGCAGGTTAGGTAGTATGAATGGCCCTCACTTTAACAGTAAACTTTTCCCCATCTCACCTAAAAGATACGTGTGCTCCCATTTCAGTTTTGTATGCAATACCCATACTGCATTCCTTATCTATTTCCAATACAGAGGAAAAAAAAGTATTTCCACCTTCACTTCAACGGAAGCATCCCAGACACAGTAGATCCTTTGGTTTCGTTTCTTTTTTTTTTTGTTACAAGTCAGACTCCTCTGTTAGTAACTTAAAAGCTGATACTTGACAAAATTAACCAAAGGAAGAGCATGCCTCAATGGTCTGAAGCAGAAGCCTTTTAAACAAAGCAGGTAGGATAATCCTTGGACACTTTGCTTCTGGAAATAACTCCATGCTGGATTTTTTTTCCAAGGAAAGAAAGATCTGGCCTAAAACATTCCTACTCTTCTCTATCTGCAATCTTGTTTCCATTCCCTCCCCACAATTTCCTTCCCCTTAATAGTGCATTAATAGGTGAAACCGATTGCAGAACTTGAAGCAGTGATATGATCCAGCCAGATCACAGCTATTGCTCCTTAAACCCAAATTCTTTCACTGATGTAGCTGAGAAGTCAGTCATCCCAACAACCATCCTAGCACAACTGAAACAGTGACAAACACAGTGACAAACCTCGGCAATGGCACTGCATTAATTTTCAGAGAAAAAAGGGTAGGTGCAAGCAGGATTCCCTTAGATTAGCTTCTTCCCCAGAAAAGCTTCACCACCAAACCACAACCTGAAACAGCCAATGGTGTCTAAAGATAGAGACAACACTACTTCGTTTCTTGCTTTAAGAGTCCTTTCCTCTGCAGCCATGAAACCAACATGGAACCACATTTCCAGTTGTGATTTAAGGCAGTTCTAAGCAGGAAATCATTTTAGCGTTAGCTTTCAAAATATTTACAATAATAGAAAAACATATTTTAAAAATAAGTTTTCACATTTCAAAGTAATCAATCTTTTTTTTGTTTCTTTTTTCTTTTTTAATTTACTATATAGAAAAAGGAGAAAGAAACAAGCAAAGCGGTAATGCACTGGAGGTCAGAATTTGAAGAGGGAAGCATACTTCCCAGGTTAGGAGTTAAAAACAAAGTTACCTTTTATGGAACGTATCAGTTTAATACTAAATTGCAGCCAAAATCTAGTCATACCCTGCTTAGACACACAGACACTCAAAAACTTATTTAAGTTAGAGAAGTAATACTCTCACTCAGTAGCATTTAAGACGGCATATCACAGAAATAGTTCTGTTGATAGGTTTTGACAGGAAACTACAAGATTGTTTGACCCACAGAAGAGCTCACCATATTACTCTATCTGAAATATGTAACACAATGCTATTTGATTTTAAAGAGCCTAATAAAATATAGAAATGTACCAAGAAGATCCTTCTCATAGTTCAAGTCATATTTAAACATTTAGCTGTACTTACAGAGCCATCTTTCAGGTTTCTTTCATACGAGAAGTGACACACTGTATTTTCTTCATCTCTTGAAATAGCAAAGTTATATTTGCCAGCTGATTCTTCTCCAAGTATCAATGCTTTCTTCAGTTCTTCAACATACTTTTCTCTGTTCATTTCCATGTCAGCAGCCTCCCTAGAAATTTCAGCTTCAGACACTATAACAAAGAAAATGTTTGAAAAATAAATATTCATGTGAGAACATACACACACACATTATATATATAGATACACACACACAGAGACGCATGCTCACACACCTTAAGGGACAGGCAAATATTAGGAGGCTATTCTTTCCTTGACACGTGCCAGTATGTGCCATACACTAATGGAGATGCAGCAAGAATACTGTTTTTTTCCAAAAGAATCAAGTTCTGTGCCTTTTTGCCTTCCTGTCTGAAAATGGTTTATTACCATTATTCCACAATTTTACTTACCTAAAGTTATTTAGAATAATATTAACCTTGCAATAGAAAAAAAAAAAACAAAAAACATAATGTTCCAGCCATGATTTATTGTGCCCTCTTAGTTTTCTTTGAAAGTGTGTAACCTAAACCCTGAGAGGCAGTAGGTAGGCACATATTCTTAATCCACTTTTCCAAACTTGTAACTTGCAACCTTAAAACAAAATAAATTGGCAATTTACAAATGAAGGGTAGGCCTAGAGGCAGGTGAATCCATGCTGTAGTGTACAACGCCCACGAAACAGGGGATGTGTCTCCACTTTGCATTACATCGGGTCTATTAAGAAAATTTTATTCCATTCCTTTGAAAACAAAGAAGAATGGTTGAATTCAGTGCAGAACAGACCAATTAGAGATGTGCTGTCCTTAAGAACCATGATGGCCTTTCCCATCGGCTTCTGATAGTGTGTTTATTTCTTCCTAAATCTTCTTTCAGTTAACCCTCAAACTGAAAAGGCAGCTCACCAAGACTCATCTTCTCTCCCAGGAGTAACAAGAAACAGTTCTTAATTTTACCACCTGGGCCCTTGGTTATTTTCCTTCCTTTTTACTTCATTTTACAAACCATTTCCTCAATACTTTTAGAGATCATATGTTAATTAGAATAAAGAACTCAATGAGGCTTAGTGTCAGAGTGCAGTTTCCTGAACAGATGTAAGCAAAGACTCTAAATATTTAAGTTAAGGAAGTATGCCTATAATGTAATGCATGCTTCAACATATAGCCTATCAATACAGTATTTCAGATTCTTTACTTGATTCACAGCAGTGTTTCCTTCTGAGGAAGACTGCTCTAGATTGTCCTTTGTCCTTGCTTGCTTCTAGATCTTTCTAGCATTCGCCCAGCATTTGAAGGACCAAGATATGAAAAAGGAAATCAGTTTGTGACAGCCTGGAGGAAAAAAAAAACCTTCCCTTACACAACTGCAAGTGACTTTAAAAAAATGCACCCCACTTAAAACCCTATTAATAACTGTATTTCTTCTTCATACAAAAGCCTTTGAAGATAATTTCATATTGAGGCATAAACCTGCACATATATTGAAACTGTACTGATGAAAATAGAGCAGCATTTCAAGCAAAAATAAGCCTGTTTAAATTGCCTCATTTTTCTTCTATTTTCATCTAGACAGAGTAGTTAACCTTATTCTGCAAAGAAGGCACTACTTATCAAATCTATCCATCATATAAAAATATAGCAGAGGGGTAAACATATAACTATTTGCTATGAAGTTATATCCTCACACACTTCAGGATTTCTAAATTAATTCTGCATCTTCAGTAATTTTAACTTAGTTTCAGACTTATAGTGTGGTTGGAAGCGACCTCTGGAGATTGACTAGTCCAATCCTCCTGATCAAAGAATGGTCAACTACGGAGGTTGCTCAGGACCACGTCCAGTTGCATCTTGAATATCTCCAAGGACTGGGACTCACCACCTTCCCCGGGCAAGTTGTTCTGGTGCTTGGTCACCCCTACAGTAAAAAAAGTTTTAATTTCTTGTATTTTAATTTGTGCCCATTGCCTCCTGTGTTGTCACTGGACACCACTGAGAGGAGCCTGACTTGGTCTCTTTTACCGGTTCCCATCTGGTACTAACACACACTGGTAAGATCACCCTGAGCCTTGTCTTCTCCAGGCTGCACAGTCCCAGCTCCCTCAGCTTCTCCTGCTCTGACACGGGCTCTAGTCCTTCAGCCATCCTCACGGACTCTCACTAGCCTTAGCTCAGTAAGCTCACGTCTTTCTTGTACTGGGAAACCCAGAACTGGCCACAGCATCACATCTCCCCAGTGCAGAGCAAAGAGGAAGGATGACCTCCCTTGACCTGCTGGCAACACTCTTCCTAAAGCAGCCCAGGAGACTGATGGCCTTCTTTGACACAAAGCCACATTGCTGGACCACGTTCAACTCTTTGTCCACCAGGATGCCCAGGTCCTTTCTGACAAAGTACCTGCTTCCAGCCAGTCACCCCAGGCACCAGTACAGGCTGTGGGCTTATTCCTCCCCAGGTGCAGAACTTTGTGTTTCCCTTTGCTGAATTTCATGAAGTTCATGTCAACACATTTCTCCAGCCCATCCAGGCCCCTCTGAATGGCAGCACAATATTCTGGTATACAACCTCTCCTCTCAGTTTTGCATCACCTGTAAACTTGCTAAGGATGCACTGTGTCATCATCCAAGTGATTCATGAAGATGTTAACAATACCGGACCCTGTATCAACTCCTGGGTTACAGGGTCACTAGTAACTGGCCTCCAGCTAGACTCCGTGCCACTGATCACAACCCTCCGTAAACTGGTTGGGCTGGCCAAGCTCAATGCATTTCAGCGTTCATCTGCTCAATCACTTAGTTTGCACTTCACCAGTTTCTCTATGGGGATGCTACAGGACACAGTGCTGAAAGCCTTGCTAACTAAAATCAACATAAACAACATCCACTGCCCTCCCCGCATTCAACAGCCTAGTCATTTCATCAGAGGAGGCCATAAGGAGGGTCAGGCATGATTTCCCACTTGTACATATATGCTGCCGGCTCACCTCCTTGTCCTTAATATTTTTTTTGGAAATGCAGGACTTTTGCTCTAACACCCTCCAGCTGACCAGCCTCTAGTTACCCAGATCCACCCCTTTACCTTTCCTAAAGGTAGGAGAGACATTTCTTTCAGCCCTTACAAATGTCACTTGATCACCACTATCCTGCAAAGATATCAAGAGTAGCCTCACAATGACATGGGCCAGATCCCTCAGCACACATGGTCTCTGCCCACCAGATCCCAAGGACTTACGTATATATGCATATATGTATACATGTATATCCAGTTTCTTAAGATATTCTCTAACCTGATCCCCCTCCAAGGGTGAGTACTACATCAGGTCTTTGCCATGTCCTCTGTCACCAGTTTTCCTGCCCTACTCCAAAGGTGGCCAACATTTTTCTTCATTTTCCTTTCGCTGCTGATAAACCTGCAGAAGCCCTAGCTGCCCTTCACATACATTGTCAGATGCCAGCCCTGGCGGGCCGTGACTTTCCTAACCCCATCCCTGCATGCTTGGACACTGTCTTTATAGCGGTCTCTGGTCACCTGCCCCTGCTTCCACCTCCTGCACCTCCTGACACTTCCTTTTTATGTCTGAGTTTAGTCACGAGTTCCTTTTCATTCATGCAGGCCTCCTGCCACCTTTGCTTCATTTCCTTTTCGATTGGAATAAACCATTTTTGAGCTTGGAGGAGGCAACACTTGAAAAAAATCAAACATCTCTCCTGAACCTCCCTCCTCTCCAGAGCTATATCTCATGGGATTCTTTCAAAGAGATCCAAGAACAGGTCAGAGTCTGCTTTTCTGAACTCTAGGGTCGTGATCCTGCTTTTTACTCTGTTTATTCCTCTCAGGATCCTGAACCATCTCATAATCACTGCAGCCAAAGGCTGTCCTCAACTTTTACGTATCCAAGCAGTTCTTCCATGTTCATAACTATTAGCTTTTGTAGTTCTCCATCATACACATCTCAGAATATGGAAAACGTGTAGACTTTCCTAGTCCTAGATTGAACTTTGTGTGTGCTTTTTTTCCCCCCTGTCTTGGGGGGGGGGCTTTTTTTTTTTTTCTTTTTTTTAATAACAGGTCACAATATACTATATGATTATCAGTTAGAAAGGTCATCTATTCACAAACACATCAACCATTTGTGCACACAAAAAAGAACTACTACCTCACTAACAACCTTAAGTGATTACTGTATGTCTCTAAAATCTGGTAAGGCAGGTCAGTCACTAATGCACCACCGTATTACCCCGTAAGACACAGGCTAACAGCTAGGTGACAAAGGAGATGAAGGTGGCAAAAGACAGCATGCTAATGTCACCACTGCAAAGACATAAACAGCTGACACAAGGACAAACTACTCCCATTTGTGGAAAATCTGAGCCTGGAGATACACTCACATAAAGGATAAATTAGCACCAGAATCAAATTAGCTATACCCTAGCACAAGGCATTTTTCCCTAGGCAGATTCAAATGTGTTAGGCCCTTCAAAAGCTAGAAACCAAAAGGATGCAGGGGAACTGAACTGCTTCAGTGGGCTGTATTATAACTGTATATCCCTACAGATCTGTAAACTCAAAATATGTGCTCTTCCCAAAAGAATGCTTCCTGAAATGGAAATTATATTTTGCTGTCTGTTACAGCAAACGTAATAAACTATCATACATAAATGTTTCTGTATACAGACTAGTACTGATGAGCTTTAGGGCACTGAATTACTCTCAGCCCTAATAAACTAAATATTCAAATCATTTATAGTTTATTATCATCATTTGAAGAACATGACTGACAAGTATGAACATCAGAACAGGACTTGGTACCATCACATGCATGTGTGGCAGACAAAGCAGAAGCAGTAAATTTACACTAGCCACTGCACATGCTATCAGTTCTGCCCTACCTGATTCTAAGCCAAGTCAACCATATTCAAACTCAGCCACAACCCTATAGTCTCTTTAGATGAAGTAGAGAAAGCATTTTGTAAGATTTTAAAAAAATATTTTAAGCATGAAACAAATGTCACTAGAAAGACTTAAGATTTTAACATTTGTCTGCTGCATCTTGTTTTTTAAAACTGAAAGCAGCATTTTTAATGTTCATATAAAAAGCAATACAGTAGAATTACTGACAGGTAAAAAAAAAAAAGCCTGCAAGCCAGTGAAGAATTGGGTCTACAGGGTTGGTCAATGCTCACCTTGTAAGGGTAACAATCCACTACAAATAGCAAGGGCTGAGTGGGAGAAAAAGGCAAGAAATTTACCACCAAAACATTTCTGTTCTACTTTAAACTACAGCCACCAATCACTTCCTACTCCTCATTAGCTAGCTTACTTCATGTAAAGGACACAGGGTATTGTTGAGGGAGAAAGGCCACTAGTATGTCAGCATTTCTCTCAAAGCAGAAAGAGTCAGACAGAAACGTGGTAGCCCTTGCACTATGAGAAAAAGAGGGGCAGAAAAAATAAGTGGGAAATGCATGAGAACAAAAATGTTTGCCTAGAACAACTACATGAACACAGAAAAATCAGATAAACTTTTAATGAAAACAAGAAACAAAAACCAGAGATGCTAATGCACTGTAATAGGATTTTTTTTCCTCTTGCTGTGCCTGTGTATTCCCTTTGCATGCTGTGTATTCCTTTATCTTATAAAATTAGCAGAAAAACAAATCAATCCATAGAGAAACATGAAATTTATAAATGCATATATCTGCAGTTCTTTAACACAAGACCAAGTTAATATATTAGATCATACTGCATATTTGTGTGCTTCTCCCCTCAAGATTTTACTTTGTTTTGTTTTTTAAATAAGACTCCCAACAGTTTTCATCATCACATTAAATATACAAAAAACATAAAAGGCAACTCCACCAGCAACTCTCATTCACTTCCTGGTAGGTCTTGCCAAGCAAAATAATCCACAGCATGAGAAACCCAAAAGGGATTTCCCCCAGCAAGAATTTTCTGACCACTGCTTTCTCTCCTCCCAGATTTCGAATCTGGTATCCAGGCAGCCTCAAACATGATGTAATAACTTAGAAACTAAGTGATCAAAAGCAATGGTGAGTGTACGGAGACATGGATCTGTTCAGCATTATATACAAGAATTTCAACTCC
This sequence comes from Anseranas semipalmata, assembly GCA_013399115.1. Taxonomy (NCBI): domain Eukaryota; kingdom Metazoa; phylum Chordata; class Aves; order Anseriformes; family Anseranatidae; genus Anseranas; species Anseranas semipalmata. Next base: position 671,930 of record VXAA01003070.1, read on the forward strand.
CAATGAAATTGCTAAAAGGACTACAAATTCCCCATGAATTCCTTAAAAATGGATCAGATTCTTGCAAAAGAAATAAAAGCTCTCTCCTTTGGATGAGTAGCCAATGCTAACGCTAAACTGTGTTTCCCCCCCACCCTTTGTTCAATAGTGCGAGGTCATCTTGCTTTCACTGGTCCTCCATTTTGGGAAATTATCATCCAGCAATTCTGCCAGATGCAGGAAATTAATGAAATAAGAACTGTGTACATATTTTTTCTATACTCTTCCTGTTAAAGTAACACTAGGTTTTACTTAGAAAAATAATAGATTTAAAGAATCAGCTTTTTGTGAATTTTAAGCTATTTATTTTGAAGTTAAAAACTTCCCTTGGTACAAGAACAACCACAAAAGCTTTTAAACAGAAACACTGGAATACTCAGTTAAGTATTTATCAATGTTAACACCTTTTCTATTATTTTGAAAACACATACTTTACTGCCAAATCAAGAAAAAAAAAAAAAAGAAAAAAAAAAACTTTCACACCAGACTACAGGGAGCCAGTATTTGAATACACGTATTTGGCTTATGCAGGAACCCCTAATCAATAGGATGTTTTAAATGTTAAAAGGAATGTGAAAAAGCAGATTTAATACATACACACACATTTTAAGTTAGTCTGGATTCCTAGGTTTGAAAGAAAAAAAAGGTGAAAGTTGTATTCAAAGGAAAGCTAATGAATGACTAGGCTTCTTTTGTTACAAAAGGTAACAGACAGAGCATTACAAAATGGCAGGCCTATTTGAAAGTTCGGCTCATGTAAGTACTGGGGAGAAACAACTTCCAGTGGGCCCGGAAAAGGAAGGAAGGAACTACAAAGATATCTGTTCTTATAATTTAGAAGAAGAGTCAGGAAAATGTTCGTGCCTGCATTACACTGTAAATTATATCATTCTTTCCTCTCTCTGAAACATTTCTGCCACTGAGAGAAGTGCTTTGGACCAAGTATCTTACACACGTCCACAGGAACACTCAAATCTTTCCTTCTTCCACTAAGCATGAATGAGACAAACATGCACATATGAAGAAACCCACTCTTTTATTCAGACTTCTGTGTGGAGAAAAAAATCCCACTGGCTATTTCTTTTTCCCAGTAATTTAGCCCCAGGGAAAAAAAATTATTGTCCCTTACCCTTCTCAAAAATGCACTTGAGTACCAAATACAGCTACCTTTAATTATTAATATCTTATCAAACCTTTAAAAAAACCTTGCAATTAAATGTTTCATGAACTATAATTTACAAACGCTACTTGCATTAGACATTTGTTCAAGGATCTGAAGAAGGCACATAAATGGCACTGCAATATCATGGCAAGAAATTATATTAGTAAGCAAGAACAAAATATTGCATATCCATATGCTAATGAATTAGTGTTAGTTTTGATATACAAACTTTCCAGATTTCAAAGATATCTGAACACATCCCAGAAGATCATGAATCCAACCTCCTTCATCAGGAAGGAAAGGTGATACTAATAAAAACTTTTGATGTGGGTCACAGTCTAGAAAGTACTTAAAAATAGTAATAAAGAACAGTAATAATTTAAAACACTTTTTTTCTTTCCATTATTACCTGTCCCAGTCCATGCACATTCACCATCAGTAAGTATTATGTCAAAGCCAGTGCCTAAATCTTTTTCCCATGATACTTGTAGAAAATGCACTGCTTCTGGATCAGAAACTGGATGAATTCTGTTCAAAGTTTTCTCCATTTTCCAGTCACCTGCTTTGGAAATAAGATAATCTTGTTATAACCAATGGCTTATTTTCAGAGATGCTTAGCAGTTTTATGTAACCAGCTTTAAAAAAAAAGAAAAAAAAAGGTACACTTATAAGCCTACTTAGAATGGTATTTTTCTTTCCTCCACAAATTCAGTTTTCAGAGAACTGATATTTCCAAACCAAAACCGGATTAAAATAATTAAGGTTTAAATAACAGTGCCAACAATCAAACATATTTGAACTGTCCCCAGATATGAAACCAAGTGTCAGGAAGCTGGGGAATGCAAAGTTAGCGTACACAAGCACTTCCCCATGGCTCTACTGTTACCTCACTGCTCACTATCACCCAACATACATACAGCACATGGAATATAATTCAAAACCATCAATATGCAGTTGAAAGACTGTCACTTGCAAGAATGCTACTAAGCTCCACTGCAAAGCATTTACTGCAGTGAATGCCAGCAACAACCAAAGAAACAATTTTCAAAAACGGATACTGCAGAGAACTAAATTTATGATGCTAATACATACATATGATTTTTTTTTTGCTCAATATCAAAGCAACTGCGTAATCTGCAGCTGACATAAAACCTTCCAAAGAATACCATATATTTATACATAGCCTAATCTAACAATAATGAATGCTGTGATACTCAAGGCCTTTATGACTTCATTTGGCAATTTGTGGCATAGAATAATGAAGAAAAAGCCAATTCTGAAGTTAAAGTTGGCAGACAGTATTTTCATTGAGAAAGCTTCACATTGTCCAGTACTTGAAGAGTTTGTTTTGGGGTGTTCAATTGTCTGGGGCGTTTTTTAAAAAAAGGAAAGAAGTGAATGAAAAAGGGGTACATGCTCATTCACATGCAGGAAAAAGCACGTGCTGATAAAAGTAAGAAAAATGCAACTGAGGCATTTAAACTACATGCACTGAGTACAAAGATGCTTGGGCAGGTGTATGTATCAAAAGCTCTATCTAGTTTTCCATCTGAAGTGTAATAGCAACAAGTAATCAGGATCAGCCCCAGCTCAGGCAGCGAGGGGACCCGATTCTTCAAGCAGCACTGGTGAGAAGCTCTTCGCTTACAGATTTGGAGAGACAAACCTAGATGCAGATTGAACCACCACCACTGGCCTCCCAAAAAGTTGGTATTTTCAGGTCAGGAGGAGCAATTTTAACTGCAGTTGCCTGCACGGTGTCTGATCGCTGCTCAACTGCATTTGAAAATGCCTTTCCCTTGTCCAGATGGTGCACAGAATTCGAAAGCAGCATAATACAGGAATATAAGACTTGTTTTTCAAGCGTAAAGATGCATTAACAGCTAGACAACTACATCGTAACAATAAATGTTTACTATAAATATCAACAAGGTTAACGAAGCAGAAAAATTAACTACTTCTGATGGCTAATTAAACCACAATACATATCAACTTACCCTAACAAATCACATTGCTAAACAGTAAAAGGAACATCAAGTAAAGCGTCTGATATAAATTCCATAAATTTGGTTGAGAAAGGTACCTCTAGCATTATGGACTACACGTTACATCTTCATCTTGAATTTAACAAAGGGCTAACCTTATTTTTCAGATTAAAACTAAAGTTTAGCTTCAGTTTAGAATGCTTTTCAAAAGAGTTTAGAATTAAAAAGCCATGGTAGGAATAGCAGATAAATCACGTACGTATAGCTAGGCATCACAAATTCTTTCCAACAACAGCAAGAGGGATGACTTTACTATTTAATCGATACACCACCACTGTTTGTACTATTACAGATGCCATACTCTGAGTTTCTATTCACAGAAAGAGTGCCAGAAACTAGAGAGTTAAACTAATTTTTCAATATTGCTTTTAAGTCCCAAAAAATTTAGTCTAACACAGATGAACTGGTCATTTCGGAAAGCCTACAGTACATGTATGCAGCTGTAAAGAAGAAGAGAAAACGAAATATTTGGGGCACGGAGGCCTGGAACAAGGTCTTTTAAATTACTGTTTATGGAATAAAAGTCATTTTAAAGATTTGTAGTGCACCAACAGCCTGAATATGAGTCAATAAAGAACACATGACAGGAAACACAAGTAAGGTGTGCAGTATATTTAAGCATACAGACATGTATTTTCCTTTGCCTGCCAGATTCCCTTTCCCTTTTTGCTTGTTCTGGAACAATACTGAGTCTCTTATGAAATATTTTGATAAAAATGCCTCTCCAAAGACACTTTTTGTAAAAAGACTTTAATTATTTTTTAATTAAAGGCTGTGAAACAGTTGCATGCAACCCAGGGAGACAACATACAACTTACTAATGCAAAAACAGAGATTAACAGGGAGTTTTTGTTTGTTGCATTTGATTCTTATCACAAAGCAGAGCAGCATTCAGTGAAAACCACCTGCACCAGAGGCTTTCTTTTTAATGTAGACTGTTCATAACAGAAAGCAAAGAGAGCTGGATTTTCTATTTATATGATGATAAAGAGGATGAAGTGCCAGTCCTCAGTGAGGCAAAGTGATGTGAAGAGTTGCTCATTAAAAATAATTTATTTATTGTTTTGCAAGAACTGAGAAAGCTTCCACATGATTTGTCTACCTGGGGTACAACACTACTCAAATAAAAACCAACATGCTGAGGAGATACAGCGCAGAACAACGTTCTGCATTTTATAACAAAATGCAAAACACAGTTGACAAGCTTTTCCACATTTTGTTGTGCATCTTTGAATAAACAAGTTTACAAGCGAGCACAAAACAAAAACACCACCTTTTCCTCCCAGCTTTTATCTCCTCCATTGTGCTCACCGACCTTCTGCGATGAGCATTAGCTGTGTTTAGAAGCTGCCTTACAAAGCAGAGCTCAGTCTTGCTTCTGATCTCTAAGCACTCAACTCTCCGAACCCATCAGCTAAAGCTCTAGGATTTCTTGGCTCTTTATACTGGCTATTCACTCCTCTCCAAAAGGAGCAAACATTCATAAGCATTTGTCTGACCAACACTGCATATACAAACATCATTGCAAACAAAAATATTGTACCTTACTACCTTTTTTAAAAAAAAAACTGTAAGCAAAAAACCTCTTACCCAAGCATCCCAACAACATTAACTCCTCCTCAGAGTCTATAGTGTAGTGTTGAGTAAACCGATAAACCACAAACAGCTAAAGTGTGAATACAGAAGAAAAAAAAAAAAAAAAAGCTAAGGACTTATCTAACCATCCAGCAATGAATAACTACCACTAATGAAAGAAAAAAAAAAAGACAGAAGGGAAATCAAAGCGCCTTCCTTGTTCACTTACTACAAGGTGAGAGCATGCATCTCATCCACTCTAAAGGTAAAACTTGGTAACAAATGTACAGCAGTATATTCCTAACATAAGCAGTCAGGGGAAGCAATTGGGACATCCTACTGGAATCTCTGAAGTTAGCTACACGTTCACAGGATTCGCAAGCCGTTGTGTTCAACACCTTTAAGAGAGGTCTATCACTCTATACTTCAAGAACTGAAGTTGAAATGCCCTCTTTCTAACACATCTCAATTCACCTGCCTTCTTTCTCATGTTCTCTCCTCACCCCGTCAGCCTTCAATATGTCAGGTACGCGTGACTCTTCGCGGATCAAGGACCTGTTTGTAAAGGGTGACCATGTTCCTACTGGAGTTTCTGCCCCAGGGTGGCCCTTGGTGGGGGAACGCTGTGCTCTGCCAAAGGCTGCGGGGCGCATGACGAGCAGACTTGGCAAAGCAGGTTCTCCTACTCCCCTTCCCCAGATCAATGCTCAAAAAAACCCCACCCTGTAAATATTTGAGTTTGGCCGCCAGTGAGCGCTCTCTCTCGAGGAATGCAGAAGACAGCGCACCTTCAAGAACTCGGACCAAATCTTCTTCTGTCTTGTCATTTCCATGGGAGAAGATGTCATATACACACAAACAGGAGGTACCCCAGGATCAAGGCTGAAACAGGGGATGTTTCCCGTTGTTACTGTAGACATCATCTCCCAAACCCTAAATGTAGTTGTAGAAATAATTGAAGAATAAAAGTAATTTCAAACTGATATCTAGATATGCTTTAAAAGATCAGTTATTCAATGTGGTAATTCATTGTCACAACCACTACACATGCAAAATTCCAGGTAACTGTCCTACATTGTCTAAGAATTTACATTTATACATTGAAAAAGCAGTCCCACTAGAAATACTATTTGTGACTTTTTTCTTTTAAAGGAATGCCAAAGCATTCCTCTGTTGTGGTTATCATCTCAAATATACTACATATGCAACTCGAAGAATAAACAGCTGTTTGAACTACTCTGGGCCAGACACTCATCCCAAACACAACAACTGTGGATGTACTGACAGAAAAACGCATGGCAGCTTGGGACCCGAACTTCCACAGAACTTGGTCACACAAACTTGGAGAAGCTGCTACCGCTTTTTCAGATTTTACCAACACCTCTACCAGGTAACATTTTTCAGTATGAAAGACAGCCAAAAATATAGAGTTGAAACTCTAAAGGCTACTTTCGCTTTCACATCTTTGCAAGGAAAGGTAGGGACACAGGTAAGAATTGTATTAATGCTCAAAACTGTTAAAACAGTCGCCTGAATTTCGGCACTCTCACTGCTCAACAGTCCAGTTGCTACTGAAGCTTGTAGAAAATCATTGAATAAAAACCAGACTACTTCTATAGCTATCCATCAGCTTAAACTACTGAATTCAGGCCCACATTACAGCAGTCTGGAAAGCGCATAGGAGTCAATTAGAAGCACCTTGGAGCACCTTTCAAGATTCAGCAATATTGTCTATATAGGCTCTTTCCTTTCTGTGTCTCAATAAAATGAGAGCAGTCAGTACTTCTTTCCTCCCTCAATTACCATAAAGAAAAGCTCCAGAGAAACTGATTGATCAGGGCCGTAAGAAAGCCAGTATTTTTCTCCTTAAGGGCACAGCAGGTCACACCACATCTCAGCACCTCACCATCTCAGAGCCAAAGATCTGAGACAAGCTTGCAGGTGGGAACACTGGAGTCCCACCCCAAATTAGTAAATCAGAGGCTTTATTGAGGCCTCCGAACAGTTGAGGATTGAGCTGTTTATCTTTAGCACTTTGTCCCTTTGGTCTTTGGCTTCTAATGAGCTATATTAGCCAATGCTTCTTTCTAAGGAGAAATCAGCTGTTGGCTGGTTTGCAATTGACTGGAGCCTACTCCCCGAACAAACAGCGTACACAGTTGCTTCTGAATAAACAAGACACTTTTAAAATTGGTTTACAAAGAATTTTATATGTTGTTTTGGATAGCACTAGGCATAGACTAAAAGCCAAACCTTTTAGGCTGCTCCAACACAGCATCATTGATAATATTTTGAACTTCAGCACTTCATTTTTTCTCCATGCAGACTAATGGCTTTTCTTCAAATTGCTTTGGCTGCAGGTGTTTCAAACTTTAGCAGCTATGCATGGAAGGCTACTTGCAGATCAGAAAGAGCTACTATATCTTTCTAATGCAGCAATTAACTTAAGTGCTTTCTTGTTGAGAAAAATAGTGCGCTATCTACAGTGACTTCAGAATAGAAGACGAGCACAAACAGCAAACTGCTATTAAAGTCTATAATTCGATCCCTTCTGCCATTGCCTTGACTGCAACACACATTACAAATCTGAATTGAATAATCAGAAGAAAATGCATGGTTAACCTAGTCAGAGAACAGGTACCATTCATGAGACGTTGTCTGTATTTATAAATGAATTAGATGAGATCTAGAGCAGTCAAAAAAAAAACAACTCAGATTACTTTTAAAGATTAAAACTAGTTATTACCACATTTCCTAGCAGAAGGCAATAAGATAATGTATGTATTTATGAATATTTTAGAGATATATTTCATACAAGTTGATTTTCTCTCATGTTAATTTAAAATTCCATTAACTCCAGTGCTTCAAGAGGAAGAACATTAAAATATCTGACAAAAACTCCAACTATGGCTCAGTTAATCTGAGATCTACTATCCACCTAATAAGGACTTCCTCTTTTTCCTTTTCAAAGGAACATGTCTGGGCCAAGAAGCACGTAGAAAAGTACACAACAAACTTCCTATCACATCTCAAAAAGAGCCTCCCATTCTCTTGGCCACAATATTTGTTTGACACTGCAGAAAGGTTCAGTAATAAATCTTCAGCTGCAACTTAAGCATACCTTTGTAGACCAAAGAAGATAAAAAAATCTGAAAGAGCTCTTTTTCTAATGAATGTTAAGGGGCTTACACATTTTTATATGACGTAACCTATATTGTTTCTAGTTGTTCCTTTGTTTAACCTTGTTACACAAGGTTCGCAATTTTGTCAATAATGTAACTTTGTCTCGCAGACAAAAGAAGTGAATAAAAAAATTGGCATGGGATATGAATGATGTAATAACTTCATGCAGACAGGTTAAAGGCCCATCTTAAAAATTCAGTGCTTCATGACACTTGGTCAAAAGCCTGATTTCAAGAAAGCTGTGATCAGTATTTGGTCCTCAAGGACCCAACTGCAGAAGCAAGACTCGCGCGCTCATATGGCTAACATTTGCACTGCTCATTTCCCACTGTTCTGTGGCAGCCGCAAAAGTATTGGAAACATGCTCATACTTTTCATACAACTGTCCAAAAAAATTTTAAAAAGCAGCTTCTTAGCTTGTCAGACTTCATAGGCCAATAGGATATGCAAGATTTGCCACAAAAGATCTGGAATCTATGATAAGGAACAACCCTTGTCAGGCTTATTTACTACAGTCACCAGTTGAAAAATGAGGAGAAACAGAAGGAAGCAGACAGTCAACAACCTTTATAGTAGGAATCTTACTAACAAGCTTTGATCTTAATTGTAGCCTGGAGGCAAAGCCCACCCTGGTGTCTTTCATCCCCTTGAAGTCTCAGGGCTAACCCACTACCAACTCCAGGCTTCCAGGCTTGCCAAGCTCACTTGTAAGCATCTGTATTAGACAGCTTAAGCTACAAGGTTAAAAAAAAGGAAAAAAAAAAGACCTTAATATATTAAAATAAATACTCATGTGGGAAACCATATCAGTATATACTAGCAAATAATCAAATAACTTGATATATTTCCAAAAAGGACAAACCTTTCTTTTCCACACTTCTCCAGGAATTCTTCCCAACAGTTCAGTGTGTGCACACCATCAAATTCTAACTTTCCCAAATCCACACCTAAACAAAATCCTAAAGTTTCCTTAGATAAATCAGGATGTACGAACTGAACACCACTGAGGTGTAAAAAATAAAATAAAGTTTAATCGCACAACTGAAGACTTTACCTGTGAGAAAGCGTAGTGCTAAGTTAGGAAGGAGCATGCGCAGAACTGAGCAAGGATCAGGGGCTAAGACCAGACTGGATTCACGGGGGCAGATGAGGGTCGGGGAGCCAGCGGGCACGCCTGGGACAGCCAGGCTCCCCACCTCTGCTGCCCCCGGGAGACGCAACCTCAAGAAATGTTTCCTGACTCCTACTTGGGCAGAAGGTCTGCCCGGCTTTCCGAAGCCCTGCCGCAGCCAGTGGTGGCGTGGAGCCAGACCTGCCTAGCTTGAGGCTGCAGTTTTCAAGGGAAGGCAACTTACGAAGAAAGAAAACTCACTTTCTCAAAATAAAACACAATAAAATATATATAACAATTCCCTCATAACCTATCTGAAAAGCCAGAACTAAAAATTATATAATTTTGCAGATACAAATACAAAAAGGAAAAAAAATAAATCTGTACAATTTTACCACACACAATTTTTCAGCCTGCAGATAATACAGTATACAATCAGTAACAACAGAGAGTCAGGAATTCCTGGCATCTTAGTCCCATTTCCAAAACCTTCTCTGCAGTTTTCAGTAACTTAGTATTATCCACTTGAGAACACTGAGGCTGAAGGAGAAAAA
>VXAA01003070.1:690306-741359 GCA_013399115.1 Anseranas semipalmata
CTCGGAAGGGACCGCGCTGCCTGCGGGGGCAGCGCCGCGTCCGTGTGCGGAGCGGGCCGGGGCCGTCAGCGCCGTCCCCGCGCCTTCCGTGTTGTCTCCCTTCGCGTGCCAGTGAGCGGTGGGAGCGGGAGCGAGGGGCGCGGGTGTGGGCCCGGGTTGAAACCGCCGTGAATCCGTCTGTGTCAGCTAAGGCGAAGAGCTCCGTGCGAGTGCCGTGGGTATGTGCTTTTAAGATTAAAAGGGAAAACAGACGGATAACGGAAGAAAGCCTTATCCGGTACAAATAAAGGTCCGTACATAGTTTTTACTTCAACACAGAATTCATTTTAAGGTTAGCGTTTTCAAAACATTTGAGAGGTTATTCATCAGTGGTGATATATACTGTGCAACTTCCACTCAAATCTTTTTGAAATTCCCACCTCTATTAAAAGATTAATATCTCTCGAGCTTTCCTATGGGTTGGTTCAGGAGAAGTTCCTAGCCTCCAGACCTTGTCACCAAAAGGAAATTGCAGGAAGCCGCTTGCCAAGGTCCTTTGGCAGGTCTTTTAGATGAGCCTGTTCTAAACTATGGCTTCAAGCAGTGAACAAAGGGTTTTCCTGATAAGAGGCATAAATTCTCTTAACAGTACCTAAAACATGCACACAGAAAACGTGCCAGATGAGAAGAAAGGAAAAGAGTGAAGTCATCAGCTCAATCAGTGCCTCGAAAAGTAGATGCTATAGAAGTACATCACCACCTTGCTGTTCTTTATAGCACTTCAAAGGATTTGGGACTGTAGAACAAAAGTAAGAGAACCTGCGTGATCAGTAAGGCACTTTACATTGCCTAGTTTAGCACTTAAATATAACACTGATGCTTACAGCTAGCAAAAAGATCATGGCATTCGTATGGCTTCTGGTGAGCTTTTTTTTTTTCACCATTTGTCCATATTGCTTTTGAGAGATGAGGCTGTATTTTTCAAGGAACCTGAGTTACGCTAGAATTTCTTAATGAGATTTTTCTCATTTTATGGAGGTGAAAGTAAGATTCCTCAATCTTGTAGAGTTTGAATTTCCTCAGGGAAACAGTAACCCTCGTGGCCTGTTCAGGACTTCGGATTGTTCATGGTGCTGCCTCTGGTGTCATGGCTCAGCAGAAAAAAATTATTTTGTGGGATTAGCACTCATGAGCTGTCGTTAATTACATTTTCTTTTGCATGCACACTTGACTGTGAGATAGGAAGCAACTGGAAGAAAGTAGGGCTGCACCTCCAATTTGTTCTGTTTCCCCGAAGAAAATGGGCTGCAGCTGTGACAAACCAGTAGCTCTGTGAATGGCATAATTTTTGAAGCATAATTTCCAAAGGATTTCGTCCTTGGAACTTTCTATCCCCTTGTCTCCCAGGCTTTCTTATCATGTTGTTACTGCACAAGTCCAAACTCGTACTGGGTGAGTGGCCAGCTGCTGCCAAACAGAATAGATAGGAGCTGAGTTCTACCTGTCTTTTCCTTTATCTGCAAGCACAACTTTGTGTGTTTATTTCTGTTTACTCCCAGTGGGTAGAAATAACATACTGTTTGAGCTTAAACCAACTTTGAAAGGGGGTAGAAGCTGCTCAATGGATTAAACAAAAGTACTGGAGCTGGAAGGGATGCAATTTAATGACACAGCTGCACAGAGTTTATTTAAAAGCAGAAAATTTATTGTTTACTGACTTTCACTAATCATTGTGTCAGTTTACCCTGTCAGCTTTTGAAATTTTGTGTTTGAAACTCAGCAAAACTTGTGTTGGGGTTGAAAAATATACCACACACATGTGGTTTGGTGGGTGGGAAGAGGGAAGAAGCCTGAAGTAACTTAGTGTTAAAGATGACGAGCCTCTCACCTGTTGAATGTGCAATTGCACCCAAACAACACAAATAAATGTACGAAAACTTCATAGTAACTATGTTTTGTGTCTGTAGTTGTAGCTGGGTGATGAAGAAAATAATGAGTTGCAGAAAACTTTACAAGGATGGCTTCTTCCCCTTCACACTCTGGTTAGGACCTGTATGGGACCTCAAACCCCATACTGTTGCAGAAAAAATTGACTTGATTTGGGAATTTTCCAGGAGGACAAACCTTTTTGTCACAACCTTTGTAGCTGTCTTGGGATGGTGTTTACAGAAGGAAGGAGAATTGCTCATATAAGCAATTCTAAAAACATTCCGTAGTAAATATTGATCCAAGCCAAGCTCTTGGATATAAACAGACCGGAATCTGAGGCAGTATTCTGTGAAAGAGCTTTCGGGAGTCTTCAAAGTTTTGTGTCTGGCTTATTGGAAGTTGCAAGGAATCAGTCCTGGTTCAAATTTTCTAATAGCTTTGTTTTTATAACTGGCTAAAGACAGAGAGGATCAGAAAAGATGTCCTAGTTTGTCTTACAGTCTTAAGGTGTGATTAATGTATGGACATATACACGTCTTTGTATTATGAGTTTATTTTGGAGCAATGACGGACAACTTTTTGCATGTCAGTTTTATAAAACCATCAGGCATGAAATGTTTTGAATAAGAAGTGATTAGAATTTCAGGGAGTTTCAGCTGCAGTGACAAATTTTTCGTCTGACAAAGCCTTTGCTGCCCAGTTAATGTGCTTTTGCTGGGAGTCCGAGGATTATACTCAGGCAAAAGCTGTAATGCAGAAAGATGCTAGGACCTCCTTTGCTGTCAATCATGCAACAACCTGTTCTCATCCCTGCACTCAGTACGTGATGACCCCATTTCAGCTCTGCTGTGCCCCTAGGAATGGGAGCAGATCCTGCTAACTGAGGAGAAAGCAAGAAGAATGTGCTCTCCATGCACCTTTGCTCCTGTCAGAATAGCAAGCTTGTCAGGGAATTGAAAAGGAGAGAGGAAAGGAGAAATAGCAGGCAGTGCGGCTGGATGGGGACAGAGAAGGAAGGTCTTTACTGCGCTGGAATTGGTGCTTAGTAAATCTGGTATCTGCCATAATTGCACATGTAAATTGTAATGCTGCTGTGGATTAGGAAATCTGTAACAAAGTACTGCTTGAAGTGGTCAGTATAGATACTTCTCTGTCAGTGTATAAGATGCTGCAAATATATCAGTACTTTGCTTCTATGATTATGGAACAGAGGAAACAATTTATTCTGCCAGTGTAAGATGCATCTATTTGATGCATCTCTTAATCTGATTTTGGAAGAGTAGGATGTAGAGAATCTACTGGTACAAATTTTACCACAGACCTCAACGGTGAAGGAATGACACCAGCTGAGAGAAACCATGTCCTTGCTGAGTGCCAAACAGTTCTTGCTAAACATTTTTGGCAATCAATCTACTATTAAACAACTTTATTCGGTAATAACATGAAAAGGGCTGAGGAGGTCACCTTTTTTCCGCAGGCTATTTGAAATTAGTAATGGGCTGCTTATGCACTATATATTTTCCACTCGTGATCCAAATCCTGAGTTTAAAAAAAATCATGAAATAATCAATGTGACTATGTAATTTTTTTAATTGGCTTCAGCATTGGGCACCACGCACATCCACTGCGGTGACTGTAGTGCTAATGCACAGAGCTTGGTGTCCAAACCCGCCAAAAATTTTCAGTTTCAACTTTGTAACCTGGGAATCAAGGTGGAACCAGCTGGCGCTCGTCTCACGGATGCTAAAAATCCAAACCACGTGCCAAACAAAGGACCTGGTAGGTGCAGCAGGCCTGCCCATCACCAAAGGACATCAGAGACTTAGCAGAGCTTTTCCATGTTTCTTGAGTAAGCGTGTGTCTTCCTGGTAGAGAAGTATTTATTTTTCATGTTTTAGAGGGATGGTTCTACTATTAAAGAAAAATAAATGCTATGGTATACATAAAATGTTACTCATTATTTTTAACTTTGGGTAAATTGTAGGATACACCTTTTATTCAGCATTTGGAACAGAAAGTAGATACTACCCCATATTACATGCAACAAGTTAGGCTTTTTGTAAGGATGCTCAGCAGTCAAATTCAGCTTTGAATTGCACAGGCTTTCTGCGGGGGTAAGAGACATTCAGGCAGATAGCATGTGGGTTCTCCTGTTGTGCTATGGAGCCAAAATCTAGTTAGTTCTTGAATCTTGCTTATGAGTTGGTGCAATGGTAGAACTTTAATAATCACACACCTACAGATAGAACGTTAGCTGTATCCCTGATGTTAAAATATTAAATATGACAAAGCAAAAGTATTTCAGTATCTTCCATTTTGAGAGCTTTGACTTTCTTCTGTGTACATCCTCAAATTCCTGTTGCAGTTCGTGTTGCAAATCAACTTTACCCCTCAGTTTTTTGAACACTTTGTATTAGAGGAGGGATATCATCCAGCTCAAGATGTGTTGGCATGTTAAAACTACTCTTGCCTCTTCCATTCACATGCTGTTTTTGCTGTTTTTTAAGATTCTCTGTTAGATTTTAGGCAAACTAAGCAATATGGTGTGCAACTTCAGAAAGGAGAGTTATGCAATTTGACAAACTGTGCAGCCCAGTTATCAAAAGTACAAGTATAATTAGCCATACTTCTCCATTGAACACCAAGAGAAGCCAGAACTGAATTATGGGAGATGTCTTTTTCTTTTATGTGGATAATTTTTCTCCTTCTCTTCAAGTACACCCTAGAAATCTCTAATGTACAGATTTTTAGGGCACGAGTGGCAAAAGAGCTACAAGTCAAGATTTATGTCCACTTAGAGAGCTCTGTGGTAACAGCTGATGATTACCTATTCTAGTTATAGTTCCAGAAATAGTACCATTAGTTCCCTGTTACTCTGGAGAACATGCTTAATTTCAGCTCCCTGAAATAGGATTATGGAAATTCTTCCTATTATCAAATGGGGGGAGAAGGCGGAAAAAAAAATCTGTTAAATTGCAAACTATAATCTGCAAAAAAGCCGTGGAGGAAAAGGCATTGTAAGCTTTTGCTGCTGCATCAAACATAAAATATATGTCGAGTAAATGTATAGACAATATAACATCCATGTTTTACAACAAACCCCAAAAGAAAAGCTTAATTTTGTAACTTTCAGTTTGCTTTTTGTTTTAAGATTTTTTGGGAAATGCTGCATCTGCTAACTGTTTTATAACAAAAATTCCATTTTGAAACTATTATCTGGGTATTGGGGTAAAGAAGAAAGAATTCAAGTGAGCGTGGAATTTTAACATTGTCACATCGAGGTGTTATTTGGATGTTGTACTGTGGATTTGAATTACAGTAAAAAAAATAAGTGTTTTAAAATCAAGAGGGTTTTTGTGGAAGAGGGCACCTGTTTCCTTCTGGTAATTGTTTAAAAAAATTGGTTGTATCTTAAACAGTTGTATTAGTCTTCAGTTGACTGAAAAGCATACCTATGTGCTGTAATTGGCATTTTAATTAGGCAACAGATTTCTTCGATAGATGTGTAAGGGAAAGATTCCTTCTTATTCTAATTGAGTCTTAGCCTAATTTTGTATGATTGTAAAAATATTTTAGGTGGAACTGTGAGTATTGTAGACAGACATGTGTATTAGTGTTCAATATTATACTTAAATTTCTTGGAAACTACATGCTGGGATGAATATGAAGTAAACTTAAATACCCTTATTCATGTTGGAGCAACTAATAACTGCTAACAAAACAGTATCTGGATTCTTAAGTACAAACCGGTTTTGTCTAAACACCTCTTGCTTAGTTGTTCAGTGTAGTTTTGCCAGTAATAACATCAAATTTAACTGATTTGCAAGTTTTGTATTTTTCTTATAGTTCTAATTAGCATGTCTCTTTTGCAAATGCTTATTTTCTGTTCATTTTTATGAGATTATGTTTGGCAGGAGTGGAAAAACAAATTGTTTCAGAATAGGTCGGAAAATAATTATGTGCATGTTTTAATTTTTCGCAATTGCTGTAGCCTTCAGCTTGGAGTAGTCCTACATGTTTTATTTCCTACTAGTTTTTCCGATTTCATACTCCTGAAAATTGGATGTAGACTGGGAAAATAAGAATGACAATATTTAATGGAAACCTTAGATAATACGCATTTTCTTTCAGCTTTTTAATGGCTTCTTCATTAAAATTTAATGTAGATTGATTTCAGTTTCCTATGATGGTGATTGAACGGTACCTCTGAGTTAATACTATTTTAATGTAGGCTTTTTCATTTTCATAAGGTCTTGCTTAAGCACAGTTTAACTACAGTGTGAACTCCTGCTCAAATTTTAATATGAGGAAGACAGCTGCACAATCAGACATTAGCATTTGTTTCTTTGTTTGCAGAGAACATTATCATCAATTTTAATAATATTACAGAGAAAGCAGTTCTAGAAGTTCTCCGTATTTTGCAGCATATTACACAAATCCAGTTATTTCTTTAGAATATTCCAATATTTTATCTATATTTGCATACAAATTATTATAATAGTAACTGTGGGGCAAAGTTTAACTTGCTGGCACTGCAGTGGCCTCTCTTTTTATAGCATACGTAGATGAAATCATGGTCACACTGCAATCAGAGATAAAGCAATCATATTGTAAATACTGCAAGTCTAGGACAGATTAAGGTTTGGTTTCAGCTCCAAGTCTTGAGATAAAGTGCCAGAGGTTTTGTTTTAAGCTTTCTACCAACCCAGGAGGGCAGCAGTATGGGGTTTATGATCTCCTGCTGTATGATTTTTCTTTTCTTTCCAAGAGCCCTGATATCAGGTGGTTTGTTTTAAATGAACGTATATGAGGTGGGGAGAAAATCGGGAGGTCCTTCCATGATGTGCAGAGTAGCATCAAAACTTACCATGCAAGTTACAGTGCTACCCAAGGGTTGCATCATTAAGTGGGTCATAATTCTCTTGTGCTCTCTGCAAACACATGGGACAGAATCATACCTGAATCAGAATGTTGGAGAACTGGAGCAAATAAAAAGTACAGAGGGTACAGAGATGGATGCAGTACAACGTCTTGGACATCTTGGCTATGGCTGTATTTTCGTTGTAGAACAAAGTTTAGCATCAGTGGCTATTACTGCTATGTCTGCTGAGGCTGAACACCAATTTCCCAGTGATCACTAAAAATTTGGGAAATCGTCTGAGTGTGCCCTTCCTTTCAGCACATTGAATTAAGTGCAGGAGTAGTTGATAACTAGGATTGAGCTGCCTCTTTTTTTCTCCTCAACCGTAGCAAATTTAATGCTGACTAAACTGCAGGACTAATGACACTGCCTGTAATCAGGTTGGCATGGGCTGTGCAAATGTTATGGCCCATCGCGGTTCGGTTTCTCAGCCACACAGGAAATTTTCCACTTTAAATCAACACTGACTAAAGCGTATTAAACACTTAAAAGTACCGCTTATTATCCAGTGGACTTCTTTCTTCCCTCTCTACTCATCCCCAGAAAAGGAAAGGCTGTCACACCGTTTCTTGCTCCCGTGTCGTAGCAAACTCACCGAGAAGCAACTGGGGACCATTTCTTTCCTTACAGCATCCCCTGTGCTGACGGCTATGAGGTCTCAGATAGGAGTACTTTCAAATATCACTAGCTATAACATATGGCTTCTAACTAGCATGTTTTTGCAGGAACGTTCAGGAGTATTCATGTTTTATTTCTGTGTATTACATGGAATTATTTTTACTAAGATATGATATGATTGAGGAAGCAATATTGAGGTGTTTAAGTTCTAATTTTGGGAAGCATTTAAAAGAGCCTTTGGGCATCTAGCTCTTAATGTTAAAATCCATGGTCTTAAATTCCTGAAGCTCTATGAAGAAACTTGCTCTTGCAAGTCCTGCTGAATACAATACCTCCTTAGTGCTTCAGGGGATACAGCAATGCTCCACAGCTACCTGGAGACAGCACACAGGAGAGGGAAACAAAAAACGTACTTAAGTAACACAGAATGTAGCTACTAAAGTGTTTCCACCATGTCAGAAATGCGCCCGGAAGGAAGATACAAGCATTTATAATTAAAGCCACAGCTGACACTGTCTAAAATTGGAATAAAATACCAGTGCTTGATTGTTTTCTGCATTTGCATTCTGAGTCTTGAACAGGTATCTTTTCACCAGCATGTGGACACAATCTAAAAGACAGCTTCAACTTCTCCATGTAGTGAGATTTACTTATAATAGGAATTAGGATCTACATTTAGCCAGTCAGCACTGTTTCAAAAATGCTAATTCATTACTTTTGGGTGAGAGGAACCTCGTTTAACCAAATCGATTTAAACTTACCTATATTACGACATATTGCAAATAGCTTGATACCTAAATGCCATGCTTTTTAAAAGGATTCCAAGTAATGTATGACTCTCGCAGCAGGTTTTAGTTGCATCGGTGTAAGCAGTGGGATGCAAATTGCCCTTTTCTGTGAATTCATTTGGGCTGTAAGAATTACTTCAGATGTGAGTTGTGAAGCCATCCGCTTCAGAAATAAATTTTCATTTCCAGTTTAAAAATGTAGACAAATTTTAAAATACGCCGCTGTCCCGTTAAAGTGACCTACAAATACGTGTAATTCGGAGCACGTTTCAACAGAACGGCATATATAATTATAACGGTGTCCTGCGCTGCGTATCTGGGGGAACACTTGCGGAGTCCAACAAAGAACAATTCTATACTGCCCCCGTTGATTGACTAATAACACATTTCGTGAGTATACGTTTACATCCCCCGCCTAGAGCGGAGCAAGTGGGGCAGTGTGCCCTCCTGCCACGTCCCTGCGTTTGAGCACCCCGCGCGCCAGGCTGTTGGGGCAGCAGCTGCGATGGGAAGCTCGCAGGAATTCATGGGAACCGGGCGCTGCGCCGCGTGGTGTCGGGAGCAGCTGTCCGTCCCGCAGGGCCGGTGGAATTAACCGGCTGATGGGGAGCATCGCGCGCCGCTGAGCGGCAGCCGTGCCTGCATCCAGCCCCGTCACGGTCCTAGACCCGCGGGAGCCAGCAGGCGCTGCCTCGTGCAGGCTTTGAGTCGTCTCTGCGAGGTGTCCGAAGCTGGCAAAAGCTCGTGGCCAGTACAAGGGCAGGAGTCTGCTGGCAATGGTGAGCGCTGTTTTGTCCATTGAAAGCAATCTGTCCACTCCTTGCAATACTCTAGGTCCAAGGAGTCATGCCCTGGCTAGGAAGAAGAGCAGGTAGCTGCAGCCTGGGGACCAGAGGGCTGGCCTGGGATGCTGGATCGCTGCTCGGTGTCACGTCCCTCTGCATCCTCTCCCTTGTTGCAGAAACCTGCCTGCTTGGCGCCTGCTGTGTGCAGCTGCCATTTATTCTTTACCTTTCTCCACCGCCTACCATCTCTACATCCCAATAATCACCTTTTCAACCTGTGCTTTTTTTTTCCTTTTTGTCTCCCAGGCTGTTCTCGTAGTAAGGGCACAAGGACCGAGGGCTCTGGCTTGAGGCCGGGCGTGCCGTACCAGGGTGCTGAGCCCGCTTGTTCAGGCTGCGCAGGCAGAGCTGTCGGGTTCCTTCCCAATAATGGGTCGTTCTGCAGCCAAGGGTGGCCCGCTGGACCCTGTTAAATGAGGCGTTTGTGCTATTTTCTGCATCTGCCCCTGCCTAGTGCGTGTATGTAGGCTGGCAGTTGTACGCGTGTTCCAGTACTGCTTCATGTGATTCACAGAGACTTCTACGTAGGCTAAGGATTTTTTTTTCTAATTAACGAGGCTCTAGATCTCAGTATCAGCAGGGAGTAGATGTTCTCTCTAACATCTTGTTAGTACAAGAGTGCAATTGTGAACTGAAGTATTGTCATTTTTTTATTTTGCTTATTGATTTAGTGACATTTGGTTCTCAGAGCTTCAAAACACGAGAGTGTTGCAACATAGGAAGAAAGTGCACACAGATCAACAGAGCTGTGCCTCAGGCTATGGAAATGGGAGCTCTGATGTGCTCTTAACAAATCCTACTCAGTTCTCTGCCTGAAGAAGGAAACTGCAATGTAATATCCCTTCATAAGTGTGAAGTATTTACACTTAATTAAATACTGCTACTCAGCCTTCTGGGTTAAGCAGTAGGAAAAAATATGAGGTATTTAGACATGAATTCATCTGTTACCCAAAATTCTAGAATGAAAAGTGAATTTATTCTATTTGTTTTTCCACTTTTTGGAGTTCAGAATAAATAGGATTTGAAAATGAGGGTAGTAGAGCAAAGCAAAAATAAGGCCATTTGCAGTTAGCAAATTGTCTGTTACACTACCTGGTGCTGTTAAGTTGACCAAAATGTCAGTTGAGACATGCTAACTTTAACATAAAATCTAAAAAAAAAAAATTCAGATTCATGCAGCTGGTTTATTTTAACATTGTAACAAGAATCTATGTCTCAGGTTTGGGACGAGTTATTAGAAGCTGTAAATCACAAGGACTAGTTGCCAAATATTTCTTCCAAAAATTCCAGGGAACCTATGGCAAAAAAACAATAATAATGTTGCTAGTGTGTTACTTGTTGGAAGGGTGACGTAGCACTTGCTGGAAATCGGCATCAACAAGCCTTCTTCCAGATTTTGCACCTTATTTTGGAGATGCAGCAGTCCGTGCATGAGCACCTACTCTTCCTCCATATGTGTTGCTTAAGCAATGATGGTTACTTAGAATTTGATGACTAAAGAATGTTTTGGCCTTGGAAGGCTCTGACTTTAGTTTAAAAAAATGCTGATGAGAAGAATTTACTGGATTTTACTGATATTTTAAACTTTAGCAAATAACCAGATATTGTAGTAGTTTCTCAAAAATTGCTTCTTTTGCCAGTAGGCAGATCAGTTTCACTATTAAACAATAGATCTTTAGTTCTCTATCTTAGGCCAATTCCTCCATTTGTCCAGCATTTTCCATATAATTAGTACTTCTAAAAATGTATTTATAGCAAAGATATTTTAAAATTTAAAATCAAAAGATTTTTTGAAAATGAAATTAATCAGTTGTCTTTTTGTAGTTCAGGTGGGTCTAGTTATATATATTTCTACAAACATGTTGAATTTTGCTGGTAGTCTTCATAAAGCAGTATATTAACAATTCCCCTGCATATTTCGTGTTTTACTCTGTCTTGGCCGCTACTGGTTTGGTTGTCAAATACTCTTTACCTCCACCTTCACCACCACCCCGATACTCTACTGATGCAAACCGCAGTTACACTTATTCTTGGCCGAGAAGGAATGTCTGTTTTCTGTAACTCTGAGACTGCTGCTAATGGGTTTCCAGAAACTGGAACAGCTGCCTGGGAGCAGAGCTGTGAGGTTACCATTTTGCCTGCTATTTCCTTACCCTTCTTGGGATGAATTGAGAAGGGAAAGCTCCGTTCCTCCACCATTGCATGCAGAATAATGGCTGTTAACAGTGGGTTTTGCTCACTGGCAATGTGGGTTTTTTTTGTTTGTTTGTTTTTTGTTTTTAATGAGCATTGTATGGGTGATCACTTATTTTCTCCAGCTTACACAGTGAGGGAAGTTTTGTACTGTGAAGATGTAATCTTTCTTTTCTAATTTTCTTCCTTAGTCTGCCATCTTCAACTTTCAGAGTCTGCTGACTGTAATCTTGCTGCTCATATGTACCTGTGCCTATATCAGATCCTTGGCTCCCAGCTTACTGGACAAAAATAAAACTGGGTACGTAGTCTGATCGTTTTAATAATACGCATGTTGTTTGGTTTTCACTACAATGTTTTATTCTTAGTATCTTCTAATGGTGTGTGATAATACAAATCCTATTTTGAAATTTTTTTCTCATCTTTAAAGTCAAAAAGCTTTAGATTGTCTTTAATAAGAATAAAGATCTTCATTTTCTACTTTCTTACAATAGAATGTTGAAATTTTACAGTAAGAATTTATTAAGTTGCAAAGCCAGCTAATATTGCTTTATTGGTTGTTTTTTGGACTTGCAACTTTCTCTTTAGATGCTTGTTAATGATACAGAAATGAGAGACAGAAAACATTTTCTTACATTCAGTTGCTGCTGTAAGGATTTATTTATTTTTGATTCTTAAGGCTGGGGAATAAAACATCAACAGCAGAATCTGCCTTGCTTGTTTTTCTTCTCCCTTGTGTCCTTTGGCTGCTGTAATTGCATCCCTCACTTTTATTCCTGAAGCACATTCTCCTGGGTGACCAACCTTTTTCTATTTTGTGTTCCCAGTTCTCCTGGAACGTACTCGATGTTGCTGCTGTTAAACAGTTCTCTACCCTGCTCAGCATGATTTTGGGGGTTGGTGGGAAATGGGGAGAGCCAAATCTGTGCCTCACATGCTTTTAAAGCACATTCAGCTTTTGGCTTTACCAATTTCTTTTGTACTACAAAGAATATGATGGCGTGTTGGATGCAATGAGCAGTATGCAGAACTGTGATTTAAATGCTATGTTTCTGAAGTAATGGTTGGGAAAATTTGACCTAGAAACCACTGAGGCCACGCTTAGTACTTCAGAAGTACCATCACCTAGGCTTATTACAAAGGAGATAATATTTATAAAAATGGTAGGTGATTCTAGCTGGTAATGTTCTAGCTGGAAAGAACAGGCAAGATTTTGGTCTCTGGGTGTTCAACTTGTCCACTTTTTCCATTAGATCATTTGCTGTTAAAGAAAATGTTTTTTCCTAAGTGTCTTCTGTCACTTATGCAGTTAATTTTCAAAAAAAGTGTCAAGTTTTAAATAGACCCTTGCTACCAAGAACCTCAGAGGGTTTGTCTTCTGAAAACCTACAATGTGATTAACTTCTAGAATTGCCATTTTATCACACAAATTTTCTTTTAGCAATGTAAGCTACCCAGAGTACAATAGCTTTTTTTGATTGGGAGTTCTAACGTGAAAATGTTTGTGTCCTTTCATGTGAGACCATGAGGTTACCATTGACACGAGAGATTTCTTTAGATAATAGTAAAAATGGAATGAAGGGATGACTTCATGAAGGACTGGGGTTTTTTTGGTGGTGGTTTTTTTTGAGTGTCTGCTAATGGAAGATAACACAATAGTCAATGAGGTATACACAGTAAGAAGCAAGAATATTTATTTTACTGATTAAAATTTTAGTGCTGTTCTTGGCAAGGAATATATCCTTTAATCTGGAGCTACTCTGTTTATTGTTGAGGCAAATCTGTCTCAAGTACAATAGAAGTCTCTTCATGAAATGTTTTCAAAGGGTGCTGACACAGTGGAGGAGTTGAGCGTTTGATCCGTAGGTTTGTATTTATATAAATGTTGGACATACTATTTTATTTTTGTTTTATATATATACGTATGTAGACTACTTTGTACTGGAGAATAAAACATTGGCCTGGAAGCAATGAAATTTGTTTCCTGAATGGGAGATGTTTACATGGAGCTCATATGCTGTTAAACCCCGCTCCCTTTTCACTAACATATTCCATGCTCAAATGGAAACGTCTAGACATGCTGGATAAAATAAATTCTACTGATACTTCATTTTACCACAGAGATGATCTTACCTCATTATTCCTGCTCCAACTTAATAGCATAAAAAAGTAGCAATAAAATATTAAAGCAACACAGAGGAGAAATGTTAATAGTTACTAGCTATATTTCTGGCTGGTAAATTTGTTGAAGATTTAAATCTGTTGATAGTAAGTAAAGAAACATGTTTCTGTTGGTTGAGAGACTGCATTGCAAAGTGATGTCACCCGTCCTCATAACATTGTATTTCATCCCAATGACTTCTGCCAAAATGAGTGTTTTTCTACCAAGCCAAACAGGATTTTAAACCTTCATTTTCCCTGAAGCGTCATGAGTGTTTCCATGTGCTTTGTCCGGAGCAATAGCTTTTAAGGTTGGGAAAGTAAGTGGAGATTTACTGTTTCATCGTATCTTAGAGGAGAACGTGTACCACAACATAGTTGTGTTCTCCCTGTTAACCAGAAAGAGGGGTTAGCTTATGTGCAGTGCAGACTTTGACTTGCCATAAGCATTGCAGTGAGGTGTATCTCACATTCCTTACTGCAGTTGCAGTAGGATTGTCCTAGTAAACACAGGGCTGCAGCATTTTGAAGCATTCTCAGTCTAACAGCTGAAGACTGAAGCCCCGCTTACCCTTTCTTGTCATGCTGAGTTCCATTTCTTTGAATTTTTTGGTGATTTTTTTCCCCAGATAGTCAATACCCCCTTCATGATCGTTGCTTTTAAGATAAACACGGAAAGGGAGGAATGTGCAGCAGCTCGTGCATATATCTGACGCGTGGCTGCTAGAAAATTGCAGGTTTGCAAGCCAGACTGGTGTGTTTCACCTGCATCAAAACGAGGATGAGGATGAACAAGAAGGGGAGAATAAGGAGCAATGCAATTACTTCGAATAGTTGCATAAGGAGGAATTATTTTGGAACAGATTCATTCAAGGAAGCATCATTTCTGTAACAAACAGATTTTGACTCGAAGAGGTACATGTTATGGACCTGAGATGAACAGTAACATATAAATACAAGAGAGCAGAAGGCCTGAAGAAGCTTTTCTACCAATGTGAGCTCCCCAGTGTATCCAGAGGCTGTGATTACAGCGGTTTGGAAGCTCCACATCTGAGTTTGCTATTGCTCAGCAGCAAACCATGTGGACAAACATATCTACCGAGCTGTTCTGATAGGAGCACATGCCTCTCAAAATGGTGCTTGTGTTGTCTGCTGGAAGGCTTGTTAGACCTCACATCAGTGGTGATTTTAAATTCACAAATTGTTAAGTGCAGTATGGGCAGCTGATGAAACCTATTCTGTTTTGTACCTCCCACATGAGAAGGGAAAATTCTTATGTCCACCACCAAGGAAATTTTATAAGGCTAGGAGCAATGTACAATACTTCAGTTATAATTTTATGTTGTTACACATGGCTAAAAAACCCTGAGAAGGCAAAGAAAAACTCTTGCTGAGATTGGCACATAAACTACAGATTTGTAGACTGCCTGAAAGAGATAATATTCTTTTTCCCAGGTAAAATTCTTCAAGAATACATAAGAAAAGGAAAATAGTGTTTTGTTTCTTTGAGTTCATGCTCATAGGCATTCTCTAGGCATGCTCATGAGACATGTGAACATAAGGTGCCGGGCTGTGGAAGTTTTTGCAATGGTTTGCAATGGCATGCAATCTGTAGATCTTCATTTTACAGAGAACAGCAACAGTTTCAATACTCTTGAGTGCCGTTAACACAGGACTCTGGAGCTGTGTTTTTTGCTCTGAAAGATTTACATGAGTGCCTTTTCCTGCATGCCTCTTCTAAAACTGCGTAATGTCTTCAGGTTATTTTACTGTATGACCTCTTAGCCTGAAAAAGTGTGATGGTCTACATGCAGGAATTACTACTTCTGCTTGTGAAATTATATAAAAGCAGAAAAATGAGCTTTCACTATACAGAAGTACTTTTGGCTTGAGGTAAAAAGATCTAAAACAAATGAAAAAACTGTTTAAAAAAATACAAATGCCTGGAGTGCTGTTAGTAAGTAATTGGTCGACAAGAGATACACTGGTCAAAAAGCATTTCACTTTCACATCGAGAACCTCAGTCGCTTGCTGCGTCTTAGAACTCTTGATTCTGACCTGCTCAACACCAGACCTTTATTTCAGAAAGAAAGGGGAGGCTGCTAAATGGAAAGAGAGGGAGATACAGAAGTAAATGAAGAGGATAAAGGAGCTCCAGGTAGAAACATGAAGTAACACAACTTGTTTTTTTATTAAAAAAAATAAAATGTCAGGATATGCTGACTACCGCGATATGCATGAGCAAGTGGCCCAAACCTACCTGTCTGCATTTAAACGGGAAAAAATACACAATTGCCAAAGCCCAGGAACAGCAGAGGGAAGACAGATAATCAGACCAGTGTGGAGATGTGTTCAGAGTATTGTGGGAAAGCACCTGGAGATATGCCATCACAGCAGGTACTAGGTGAAGCCTCACAAATAATGTAGACTGAGGTTACCACTAATAAACATGTCAGGAAAAAAAAAAAAAAAAACACTTAGGGGTTTTGTTTTTAGTTCATAAATCTGTGTAGTCAATATAGTCAAATCCAGATGTTTCTATTGCACTGGAGGCAGTCATAATATGAAGCAAACCTTCCTGTAGACAAGCTTTCAACACAGTTTTGACCAACATTTGAATGACTGAAAACTGCCTTCTGATTCAGGATGCTTTAGTATTTCTTCCCTTCTTCCCCTCCAAATTCTAAAGCATTCCATGCCACTTCTCTTGGTCCTCTTTAGCAGTCAATATGAGATTATTTTAATTACACAGAGAGATTATAAATCTGTGGCCTACTTGCTTGTACTTTATTTTGGATGTACTCCAAATAGTTGAACCCTATTTTTCTCCTTTTTTAGTTCTGCTTGTGAGCATTAATGTCCTGGGTGGGGAGGATTAGAGAGACTTTACCTAGGTCAACCTTGGTAAAAGAGTAAAAACAAACCTGAAGAATTGTTTTTTTATTTATTTCAAGGCAAGTATTCTGTAATATCAGATTCTACATACAAGTATGCTCTGCTGGAAGGTGCGTTTTTATCTGCTATTCCTAAGGGAATTATGAAAGAGATAATACAAAGCATTGCATTTAAAATACACAGATTTATAGTCTCTTATACCTGCAGGAAAACTTGATTGAAAAACTTAAAAAAATAAAAAATAAATCCATATACAGTGGCATGGAGACCTGTTGGCATTTCTTACTCTGTTTTTCTAGTTCTAGTTTTGTTTTGTTTTGTTTTGTTTTTTTACACGATCTTCTGTCTGGGCTCCTTTAATGTAGAATGTGGAATTCTGATGGAACATAGACTGAGTAAATGCACCTTTGTTTTTCCTGCATGCAAAAGCCTTGCTAGACTTGGAAAGAACTTCACTGCTTGTTTGGTTCATAGCCTGTACCCCATACAGGTATCTGGTGTTTTCTGATGTCAAGAACAGCATCAGGTTGAAAAATTGTTTATTTGGATTGTTTTAGCCTGGAAGGAAGAGAATTAAGCATTTGACTGAGTTTTTTCTTAAATGATTTTATTAAATCAAGAGCCTAATGAATTTCTTTATCTTTGCAGACTACTGGGAATATTCTGGAAATGCGCCAGGATTGGTAATTTTTTTCTTTGAAATCTTTAAAACCAGTGCTTTTTCTACAGTGTGCCTTATTTATTAGAATAATGTTTCCATATAAGAGTGAAAACCACACTCATACATCATCTTAAAAAATGCAAGTTTTACCTCCATAGAATACAGTGAAGATGGGGGAGGGGAGCTAGGACTTTCTTACTTAGCATAGTGGAAGCCTGCATTGCCTAATGCTAATTCGTGTCTGAGTTCTTAAGTTTCAAAAATCTTTTGCTCTTTTTACTGTGTGAAATCTCCAGAAGCATACTTCTTATTAACATCAAGAGAAATCCCTGATTCCTTAAAAACTGTTGCCTATTTGAAATTCTAATTGACTGCTGACAAAAGCCAGATATTTACCTTACAGTAATAAAACAATGTATAATTCATCGCGCAGCAACATTCTGTTTAATCACAAATCCCTTTTTTTCTCTCTTAAGTTTCTGTGTACTTCTGAATTACTCAAAGCTGTTGGTTTCAAGTGGAATCTGTGTGGAGGATGATCAGAGGATATCTGATTTTAGGCATTTTCCCATAACATTGAAATTTGTATGTGTTTTCATCATTACTCTGAATTTGTTTTGGAATGGGAATATACAACAGAAGTTCAATCTTAGCATTGAGACTTAAAGATTTAAAAAATACATAAAAATTCATAATTAAAACACTGTTTTACAAATTGCATTGTTAATGCAGAGCAGAAAGATTGGGCTTGTAATTCTAGATTTTGCTACCTGTCATTGAACCTAGAGGAAAATATATGGTTCCCTTTTCTTCATTCTCAGGCTTTGAAAGGGACATGACGTGCATTTTTCAGCATGTCAAAATGCACCGATGCAAAAAGCATTCTTTTGTGAAGACCTGCTGTTAAAATGATTGCAGGTATTGTCCTATTTAGATAATAGACATAGCAGAACCAATTTTAATACTGTAACTGAAAGATAGTGGCAATTTCACAGCTGTTAGAAGTAAATTCTGAGCTATACTAGCAAAAATAAATCTGTATTTCAGCTGCATTAGGGTTTGTTCAAGGTTGAAGAGTACACCTTACTTCTACCATCTTCTTTTCTACTTAGTTAAGTGCAAGCATATTTTTTTCCTATTAGCCATGCACAGCAAATAATTTTAAAAGGCATTTGAAATCAGAATACGCAAGAGGTTTTATGAGGTCCCTGTCAACTTGATAAAGTTAAGAACTGCAGTTAATCTGGAACAGAGTCTTCCTCTCTCACAATGTAGTAACTTTAATAAAGTTTTCAGCATGTCAAAACGCACTGATGTACTGATTTGCTGTATCCAAGGTACTACTTGCGCTCTTGTGCCCCACTGAGCTGCTTTCTTTTCTCTTCTTCATGTAAAAGACCAATTTATTTTCAGTTTACGTCTGGAATGATCTAATTTTACTTTCAGGCTGAGAAATGAGGTAGCATCCTAACATTCCTCCTATACATTTCCTTACATAACACTGGAATGCACTCAGAATGGGAAATAGGTTTTGAAGGTGATTGCCACCATTTTATCTGGGTTAGTCACAGCGACATGGAGGAAAGTGCAGGCTTTTAAAAATGAAAATGCCTACTGGCTTCCTTTATGTATAACTTGCCCAGAATGTTTAAACAACCTTTTCACATGTGCATAAGATTTTAATAATCAGCAAGTGGTTACATATTTACAAAGTTGTGCAAAACGATGTTTAATCCTGCCACATGGTGATTTCTCTTTCAAGAAAATTAAGAGCAGGAAAGTATAACCCATATGAAAATTGTAATACTCTAAACTGTAGGAGTTGGACTTCCTCAAAAATTTATTTTAAACAGATGTGAAACTGCAGACATTAATTCATTCAGTTATTTGAAGTTTAATTAAATATATGCCAGATCATGACAACATCTTGTAATGTCACTGTGGCAGTCACCCCTGCTTATGGGAGGTGTCGCTGCAAGTATTTTCTTTTCCTATGGAAAGTTTGTTACTGCTGTATTTGAGGGTCCTGCTAGTGAAAGAGCCTGTTTTCCTAAGGATTACACCTTAATGTGGACTTGGGAGCCTTGGCATGTTGTTTTTTTTTTTTCTTTATTGATTCTTTGAAAACTGCATCTCAGAAAAGTTTACAGTAAGATAAAAGACGTCCCACAGCAAGAGGAAATGGAACTTTGTTTAAAGCAGACAGCTCCAACTCTGTCTTTATGCTTCTGAATGCATCAAAACAGGAATTGTCTCATCTTAAAGAGCCACCGTGGTGTTACCACTTCTGACAGTTTTGTAGGCTGGAAGTACCATCCAGTGTAGGGGACTCTCTGTTCTCCAGAGGAAAGTCCATGGATTCATAAAGAGTAATGCCTAAGCAGAGGGCAGAAACAACTGGCTGTTTGAATGGAAGAAGTGTCCATGTAAATCATTAGCAGTCTAATTAATATTACTGGTGTTCTCATGACAGTGTTTCATACCATGTTTGGTGAGCAAGAGACATTTGTAACATTTTGTTCTGGATGAAAATAGGTGAAAACAGATCTCTCCTGATTGCATTTGCCACCAAACATGTCTGTTAATGAAGTACACTTAGCTCTTGTCCATGGTCTGCCATGGAAAGCTGTAACACCAATTTAAAAGTGTCAGAAATAGAGGTCTCTACAACTTGTGCAGTCTGACCATTTTTATCGCTAACCTGAAAAGCTGTGGACCAGATCCTCTCTACATGCTAGTAATGCTGTGTCTCTCTAGCAAAGAAAAAAGGCGGGCATTTGGCCACGTCTGGGATGCTTTGAGCTCCCAGCCAGCTAGCTGGCTCCTACATGACACCACGCATAGAAGATGCATGCTGCATGTAGCAGCCGCCGTGGCCAGACAGCATCAAGTGACACCTCTTCTCAGCTGACATGGAGCAGCTTTTTCTTCCCAGCCAGAACTGAGAACAGAGCCAGTGAAAGAGTCGGTGTCTTGGTCAGCTTTTTGTTGCCCGCCTCCTGACTCTCTTTGGCGCTAAGAGATAGCAGTGACACACTCTGTTTTTTCTTCAACGTTTTCCCAGAAATGGCATCTCGGAAAAGATGGTTAATAATAAGGTAGAAGTCCTTGCATTGAACTTCGCTTAAAGCAGACAGCTCCAGTTCTGTCAATGTGATAATTGCCATGTTAGGCTAGGAGCAGCCTACATCTATTTAGTTATGCCTGATTTGTTTTTTTGTTTTTTGTTCCCCGTCCGCAGGTGAACGGAAGAGCCCATACGTAGCTGTGTGCTGTGTGGTGATGGCCTTCAGCATCTTGTTCGTACAGTAGCAACTGGAGAGTGTCCCCTGTGCCCTACTACCACACAGCAAACCATGGAAGAACTGGCAGGAAAAGTTTGGAAAGTGTCGTCAACTCTCCTCTTCTACATTGGATAGCCTGTCTCTTAGTGGACACCCTCCCTCCTCCAAATGGACCATCGTGTGCAGTATTAGTGATCGTAATGTAACTAACTCCAGTGTGATACATACTAATGTCACATCAGGGCTGATACTGCTGATGTAACTGTTAAGAAGGTGTCTGTTGTATATCTGAGTTCCACGGGGAGTATATTTTACACCATGCAGTTGAAAAGGCTTTTAATGTTTTTGTTTGATAGACCTATTTAATGAAATATAAAAATTATATATCTAGTAGTAGCAATAAGACCAGTCTTACAAGAATGAAGAACATTATAGAGTATGTTTACAGAAGTGTTTTCAGTTCTGACTGTCTGAACAATTCCTATGACGTTGTGATAGGTATACTCACATGCTTAAAGCACGACCTCTTGTTTAAGTTACATTCAACTTTTATTTTCTAAACTTGTAATTTCTCAAGTAATCTATCAATATTTTTATTGTCAAGATAAAATATATATAAAGGCAGGGATCATTATTGTAGTGATATCTGACTATCTGCTGAGCACATGCAAATGTGGGATTTGAGAACCTTGACTGCTCTGTAAAATATATGTATTCATCCTTAGAAATGTAGCTTTCAGATAAATCATTCCCAAATTTTTTTTTCAATATTGTGACAAAAAGATTCTAGTGGCTTGATTGCTATCATTGGTGCATTTAATACAAGGTTGTTAAATCAGCTAAGTGAACAGTTACCTTCTCAGAAGTCTGCAGATAGGGAAGTTGCATGTCCCAATGTTCTAAGGGTTAAAGAAAACAACTAAACTAGATTACACTCACTATTAATAAAAATGATGTTATCTTTATTAGTACCTGCCATTAGTGTTTGTTCTATAATTTTTCAAACTTTTAGTAATTTAGGAACTTATTTTAATAGTACCTAACAGGTGTGTTTATAACAGACAACTACATGACTTCATATTGACTGCATTTGAGAGAGTTGTCACAGTATTTTTTGTTGTTCTGAAAAGGTGTGTGATCAGAATGAGCTTAGCTGGCAATAAAACACGCTGAAAGGTATGTACCTGTTGTCATTTTTGTTTGAAAAACTTGTTTCATAGATCTAAATCACCCTGCACTTAAAAAGGAAATGATTGTTAGTAATTAGCTTTGTATTATCCCATGTATACCCGCATATCTAAATCACCATCACAAATAATCTGTTGTACAAAACTGATTTCTAACGTGCAGACAGGAAAAACAGCTTTCTCCAGTTTACGCCAAATAAATAGCACTGTCTGTAAACCATGCAGGTACAGAAGAGTACAGAGCTGTGTGATAATGATGACCACAGTGTGCACAAGCTTTAAACTGGGCGGGAGATCTGGGGGAGAGCCAAAGTCTAGGCCTGTAACCTTAAATGTGGATACTTATCGAAACACAGCATCAAAGCAACTCAATTCTGGATTTCAAAGGTGCCATTCCTAGGCTTGGGAGGGGGGAAACTCCTAAGGATGCTTGGATTTTGACTGTCAGGTATATACATGTTCAAAATATGCAAAGAATCATCCGATAACTTTTTTATTAAGCAATTATATTCTAGTTTTTAATATTTATGGGACTTTATTAAAATGTTTGTAGATATTCACACATCTCCAATGCATCTAAAGCTGCCCTAGTTGTCAGATTAATTCTTAGTAATCTCTCTGTTTATCTGTGACTAACAATAGCAGTAAAATGACCCGAGGAATTTTTTCAAACCTTGAGAATCCAAAAAGCATTGACAAGAAGGCACTGTATTGTAAAAGCCTTTCCTGTTCACCGCATTTTATGGTTGAAGAAGTTCAAACAAACAGGACTCTTCCTACTTGTCAGGTGTAATTTAATTCTTAAAATATTTCTTTACTGCAGTTTTTCATTTTGTCCTAAATACAGATACTTAATGGATACATCTTTGATTTTTTTTTTTCCACTTATCCTTTTATGACATTTACAGGATATTCATGGCTCAACGGTGCTACTTTAGCAGCTAAGTAAAGAACACCTTTCTCAGCAGCTGCTGGCAATACCTAAGTTCAGAAGCAGGTTGTATGCAAGCTTTAGAAATGATGGTAGGCAGAGATAAGCATTGTCTGTGATGGGGCCGCTCAACACTTGCCTGTAGTAAAAGCATCCAAAACCAAGATCTTTCAACTCTGACAAATGTCAGTTGCTCTGAAATGACTGCTTTAGGCAGGTGTTTGCCTCAGGATAAGTTCTTTGTATTCCGAAGTTTTGGCTTTGGAGAGATTCTCATCTCTCTTACTGTCTGAGATAGGAAGAAAATAGTGTTTTCACATGTTAGAATCTTCAGGCCATTTTGCTTTCTCTGCTGTTTTTCTCATGGAAATTATTGACATTTGATGAAGGTATAACTGTTGTGAGAAGGAAGAGGAGAGCATAACATTGCACGCACGCTCAATAAAGCTTTACAAGTCATCCTTATACTTTGAGCCTGAAATGTGTCATTTTCAAAGTGCAGTAAACAGATTCCAATGGAGCTCTATCACAAGAGTTGTCAGGGAATACAGTGTTTTCCTGGACTCAGTCTTTGCTCTGATTCCGAGACCAAAGGGAAAAGGAAGTGACGTACTTATTACCAAATGCTGCAGGTGCTAAAGCAGACTAGAATGGCAGATACACAGATTGTGGCATTTTACATTAACTTGAAACAGCAGGTAATGGCTATCAAACGTAGTTGAGAAGACAATAGCAGGAATTCTGGATGATGTACAGGAGCTGACAACCCCAGCAAGTCTGTGGAGAACTTATCCTGTTTAGAGGTGCTGGAAGGTGGACAGAGAATGTATGGAATAGTGATTAAATGTGATTTAAGCTATAGTTGTGCCTACTGCTCTAGAAAAGTATTTCCACATTGGGACCTCATTTATCTAAAAATCACGGATGGTAGCTCTGTCAGCTAGCAAGGTTCCCCATCGCTACTTGTTGCACACGTTCAATGAGAGGTGAAAGTGGTTTAGGCTGTGGTTTTAAGTGCAGCTCAGGGGAGGTGTCCCATCTGTTTTTCTCAAGTAATGAGCAAAGAAGAGAGTAGACAGGGTTGGAGCATTCCGCTTGAGAAGCGGGTAATGACGAAGGTGCAGGCAGGAAAACGGAAGGGAAGATGGCTGCAGCAGAAGGTACTGCACGCTCCTGGAAAGCAGGTAGGTCCCAGAACAAGTCATTTTGCTAGAGGTACAGCACTTTCAGAAACTGCTAAGTTGTGCACTCAGTTGGATAAAAAGGGTAAGATGCTGCAGTAAAATTGTGTATTTTCCTTCTGTGAGTGGCTAAATTTATGAAGCCAAGGATAGCATTTTGCTGGCAACTTGTAACATTTCCTACCCCTGCATTTAATGCTAAGAAGCAGAATGCAGGAATGTAAAAGGGCACTTTCCAGTAAGACAGCAAGCATTGGATCAAGATTATGCAACTTGAAAATACGAAGTGTTCTTCCTTCGAAGAACTGCACAAGCAGAAGGAACAGGCATGGACCCTACATCTTGTGTTTGGCACAGGGCAGAGGCTCTTGCCGTGCAGCATCTTGTGTTTGTGATTGAAACTCATACAGACATAGCTGAGCCATCTCGTGTTTTCCCAGAACTACAGGCAGGACTAGGAGTCCATCTGCTAGTCATTCCCATTTCGGGCACCAGCTCTGAAGTGAGCTGTGCGCTGCCACAGCTGTATTGCTATTGCTTCACTTAAGGTATACAAAGCTAGAATTTACTAAAATGGCACAGATTTGCAACTTCGAACAAAACGTGGCAATCTATTTGCTGTACGCACCCAAATTTACTGCAAAGTAATAATGAATTCATGTGGTAAAACCTGCAAAGTGATGTGTTGTTCTTTGAATCGACAAAATATTTTATATCCTTGCATGTACTTGCTGTGCATTAATGGAATGCTAACTTCCATCTATGTCTGCACTCTAAATGACCTCAAATTCAAAGCATGGATTTAGGAAGACTAAGTTGAAAAGCGGTAATAGCCATGTTGGGAAATGAGTAAAGCATGAGTAAGAGATGGGATCACCGTAAGGCTCTGATGTTCTGGAGAGACTGATAAGCAAATGGGCAGGCATAGGTACTGGAGGCGGAAACAAAAAGTAGAATCCAAGGGATGACTCGAAGATTTCATGTTCTTGGAACAATGTTATTGTTCTACAAATGCCCTTTCTACCTCACTAACCGCAGCCAGTGAGCAATGGAAATACGCTGTCGCCAAGAGGTGAAGTTGCAGTGCAGCAGAGGAAACAATTATTCTTTGAGTGCTCTGAGGCTTTTATTCTTTCAATTCATTCACCAGCTGAAACGATTTGTGTTGCCTGTACAGACAATGTACCATTCACGAATGAAACAACCTGCGGTCATTCTCTGCAGCTGCTAGAAGCAAAGCAAAGCATGGAACACCGTTTTGCAGTGGACGGATAATTAGAAATACAGCAAGGATTACTGTCCCTTTCAGTAGTGTGACTGGTGTTTTCCCAGTGCTGAATCCCCCAGAACGTGCCTGCTTCTCCGATTGCTGCTTGCAATTGAAGTCACGCCTTGCAATTCTTCCCCCTGTCTCCCCAGTAGGTCAAGAATGACAGCAAAGACACCGCATCTCCATTTCTATCCCGTTGACACTAATGGGAGAGCCCAGCATCTAATGCTTAGATGTGATCTTCTCATCCCTTCCTCCCATCTCCAAATGCTAATCCTGGTAAAAAAAAAAAAAAAAAAACAGACACCCAGAAAGTGTTTGCTTCTCACATTCATGCAGCAACTTCAGATTATGTAGTCAAAACATTACTCATTAAAGGTTTTTCAGCCTGTTTTTTTCTTGCCTTTTCTCCTGTTTTACTTGAACATAATTGTTCGTTCTGGTTCGTTCTGATGAGTGTTTTCAACATACATTATGAGGTCCATATAGGTTCCACATGATATTTAATGATACTTGACTAGCTGAAAAGTAATTTTCCTTCAGCACCTGTAATGCAGTATAATCAGCATGATGGGCACTGAAGATACACCTAAGTATTATAAAAAGGTTTGAAAGTATGGCCTAAATTGTCGGTTGCTTGACTACAGTTTTTATATTTTATAAATAATACTCTTTTTCATGATGCCCCAAGGTTATAAGCAAGGCAAAATGTGTGGAGAAATATAGTCATTCTGCAAGACCGGCTGGCAGCTAGAAAAAAAAAAAACACAAACGCTTGTAAAGGGAGAATCTTTTTCAGGTCTGAAATGGCAAATCTCACGCAAACAAATAATCTGTACTCAGCTTTCAGGTCACCTCTACTGTTTCAAACCCACAGGGCTTGTGTACCCAGAGGCATATCTTTTTTTTTTTCTTCTTTTTTTTTTGAATTAATCGATATCTGACAAGACATAATGTCTCTCCAGAAAACTTTTGTCTAGATTTCATAACCTGTTCTTTGCCTCGTTGATCACAGGTAGTCCTTAGTAAGGACTTAGTAAGTAGCCTGTCACTGTGCGGTGCCCCATCCTGTTTGGCTGTTTCACAAGCGGAGCCTCAGCTCCTCCCGTGACACACAGGTCACGCTGAGTTTTCACTCAGGCTTCAGAGAGTTCAGAAATAAAACAGCTTTGACACTACAGCTCACCCATTGCTTCCTACTTCACAAGAACCACTGACATTAGGAAGATTAGCAAGTGCTTCATTAACCTAAGTCAGAAAAACCTTCCAGAAGGGGTAGGTTATTAACTCACCTAATTCCCACTGGCGCAGGAGTGAAATGCCAGCATTTTCTCAAGGATTGGGATATAAACATTTCCAGTGACACAGCTATTTCTGCAATCTCCTGGCAAGTCAATACAGAGAGAAAATTAATTAATGGGCTCCTCTGTCAGATGCAAGACTTTCTGAGAGTCTCATCACATCAGGTCACATCATTTCCACTACTGTGAAGGGACTTTTGGAAGCTCCACCACGAGAAGAGAGGCTTTTCTCTCCAATTCAGCTGAGTGGGAAGCAGTCAGCATGTGTCTCCAGCATAGCTGTAAGCATATCCAGTGACACAGTCGTTTCAGTAAATTGCCATATTTGTGCAGACCAGTTCATTTGTAGACTAGTTCACCAGTTTGTGCTAGCCTAATTCAAGCTCCACAGCATGCCACTGAGCTCTTTTTCAGCACGATGTAAATGCATATAATCCAAACATGCTGCACCAGACTCCTTGACATCTTCTGCATCCCCTGCATCATCTATTTAGATCATATATAAACTAATCAGGGGAACCTATCATGTACCAGTTGATACCATCATACCAGATGAGAGCAGTTACTTTTGACAAATTCTGGGATTAAAATATATTGTATTTTCCCCTAAATGAAGATGAGGAGATTTCAAAGGGTAAAATTATATATGATTTCATTTATTCTGGAAAAAAAAAAAAAAGACTTCTTATGAAAAACAAAAGCCTTGTTGTTTCAAACCAAAGTCAAGTCAGGTCAAAATATAAAAGTACCCCTTTCAATCCTAAAGTCTTCACAGCTGGTCATTCCCACATGTAAAAACTTAAATAACCTTTCAGGGCTGTAGTAGGCCCAAAGAAAAGTCCAACGAAATGATAGATGTATTTGGACATAAATGTCACACCCAGTGGAATTAAAAGGAAATAAATAGTAATTTAACAGCATTGGCAAGCTGCTTTTTTGACTATGCAGCACCACCAGCATATTTTACATGTGTATCACAGTCGTGAATAAGCCAAACCAGACACACACACTCACAAACCAGTTTTGATTTCCCATTAAGCTTACATGTTTCTTTTTCCTTCCCCCACCCTTTTCAAGTAATAAAGGAGGCCAAGGGACACACTGATCTTTGTCTCTTTGGAACAAATGTTAACTCCAAATTCTCATGATTGATTCTCACAGCGTGGTAAAACTTCAGAAGAGAGAAAAAAATCCCTTCCTAATAATAAACCATTTTTGACATTTGACATTTGAATTGTTTGTTATTTACTAGAGACATAAAATCCTGATACCAAAGATGGCATTTAAAATTATCATCATCACTAACAATGTGCCTGGGGCTACAGGGCTTCAGCTGATTTCCTCGTTTAAGGAAGGTTTATGAGAATGCAGTGTTCAGTGTATTCCATCACTTCCCTGCACAGAACGTGAACCTGCCTGCCAAGGAACAAGTTTCAACATCAATTCGATAGCTTAATGATACCTTTCCTTAAGAGTCCAGAGGCATGGAAAAGAATTTGGTGTCTGGATTCATGGTGACTTCTGAAAGTAAGAGAAATGGACCTACCTGGACTTGTGCGAAGCATTTGACACTGTCCTGCACAGCATTCTTGTCTCTAAATTGGAGGGACGTGGATCTGATGGAGGGACCACTCGGTGGGTAAGGAATTGACTGGATGGTTGCACTCGAAGACTTGTAGTCAATGGCTCGGTGTCCAGCTGTAGACCAATGATGAGTGGTGTTCCGCAGGGGTCAGTACTGGGACTGGTGCTGTTTGACATCTTTGTTGGTGACATGGGCAGTCGGATTGAGTGCACCCTCAGCAGGTTTGCCAATGACACCAAGCTGAGTAGTGTGGTGGACACGCTGGAGGGAAGGGATGCCATCCAGAGGGACCTGGACAGGCCTCGGAGGTGGGCCCATGCCAAAAACATGCGGTTCAACAAGGCCAAGTGCAAGGTCCTGCACCTGGGTCAGGGCAATCCCAAGCACAAATACAGGCTGGAAGGAGAACGGATTGAGAGCAGCCCTGAGGAAAAGGACTTGGGGGTGTTGGTGGATGAAAAACTGAACATGAGCCAGCAATGTGCACCTGCAGCCCAGAAAGCCACCCGTACCCTGGGCTGCACCACAAGCAGCGAGGCCAGCAGGCCGAGGGAGGTGATTGTCCCCCTCTGCTCTGCTCTCGTGAGACCCCACCTGCAGCGCTGCGTTCAGCTCTGGGGCCCCAGCACAAGAAGGACATGGAGCTGCTGGAGTGGGTCCAGAGGAGGCCACGAGGATGAGCAGAGGCTGGAGCAGCTCTCCGATGGAGACAGGCTGAGGGAGCTGGGGTTGTTCAGCCTGGAGAAGAGAAGGCTCCGGGGAGACCTTACAGTGGCCTGCCAGTGCCCAAGAAAAGCTGGGTAGGGACTCTGTCAGGGGGTGTGTGATAGGGCAAGGAGTCATTGTTTCAAACTAAAAGAGGGTAGATTTATATTAGATGTTAGGAAGAAATTCTTTATGCAGAGGGAGGTGAGGCCCTGGCCCAGGCTGCCCAGAGAAGCTGTGGGTGCCCCATCCCTGGAGGTGTTCAACATGAGGTTGGATGGGGCCCTGGGCAACCTGATCTAGTGGGTGGCATCTCTGCCCATGGCAGGGGGCTGGAACCAGACTATCTTTAAAGTCCCTTCCAACCCAAAGCTTTCTATGATTCTATGACCTCTTCTCCTCACAAGGGAGAACATGTCCTCTGAAATCCATCTGCTTCAGGTCATATCTTGGCCTGTTGGCTTGACCACACCACCATCCTTTTCATATCCCCCCAGATTTTCACTTTGGCTTTTACAGCCTTTTAAACTCTTTCCTTCCCCACCAGCACATGGACATTCCTTCCTTCTCACTTGCTCTGGTAACAAAGTAACAGCAGGTTTGAGCACAGACTTCTCCTAAACAGCTCTCTTCTTTTGTATGGAGCCCTTTGTGGATGTAAAGCAGCTTACATCGGTCTATAAGACAGCATCCTGTTCTTCATGTCAAATATACCCATAAATAACTACTTCTGCAATTGCATCCATAGAATGCCAGTTAACCAGTTCATAAGGGCTTGACAGCACCTAGTTGCTGTTTGTTTACAGAAGACAGAGGAAACAGTGCAATGATTGGGAACAGTAATGCACAACACTGTGCATTTGGTTGATACCAAGTACTATGTAGTTGTGCCAGGTTATGCATACATAAGCCGTAAAAGCTATGTTAACTGGGGTATGCATCAAGGGATTGGTTATGGTGCAAGAGTCCCTGTAAAAAAGTTAAGGCGCATGCTGAAGCTCCAGTCATGGTCTAAATTTCTTAAAAAAAATAAAATAAAATAAAAGAAGAAAAAGAAAAAGAAAAAGAAAAAGAAAAAGAAAAAGAAAAAGAAAAAGAAAAAGAAAAAGAAGGAAAAAAAAAAAAAGAGGGCATTATGTGACAACTCAGCTAGTAAACCCCAGACCCTGGCGGAACCTAATCAAAGAGATATTTACCCACCCACATCTGAGCTTATCAGCCCAGCTCTGCCAATGGAGAGTGCGTACTCTTTGAGAGCAGAAGACAAAATGCAGCTAAAAAGAGATGAAGACCCAACCAGTTAAGCTTCCTTCATTGTTTCCTCCCACCTATCCTGTATTTTTCACCCTCACTTTTATCTGGTTGACTTTAAGACCGTCACACTACTGCAGCTTCTTCCTAGCACAGCACAATGCAACAACGGAGTGCAAGGCATTTCTTTCTTTTCCCTGCTTTTCCGTTTTGTGTGGTGAGGTGATGATCTTGCTGGCTTGCAAACTTGATGGAATGATTCAAGATGTGGTCACAAGAGTCATAACAGTATAGGTTATTCCCTAAACTCATTTGGACTATTCACCTCACATTTGGAAGATGTGTATTAATGGAAAAACAGGTCACAAGCCACAAAAGTGCTCCCTATGACAAGTTTATTATATTTATTTAGTACGCCTTGGTGAGGGGGCTCTGGATTGTGCATATACAAACAGACCTCATCACTCCTTGTCGTAATAAAGTACAATGTAATACACAGACAAGTGCTCCAGTGCTGTGACCTGAGGGCAGGAATGGAGGCTTGGTCCTCTTCAATTCCATTACCAAATAATTCACTATTCTTGGGGAGTCATTTATCAACTCCTTGCTGAGCCAGCAGATTTTGTCCTAACAAGCCCAATGCCACCACCTGCCCTTTATCAGTCTCAGGGTTCAGATTTCAGGTGGAAAATTGGGAAACAAAGAGCCTTGTAAGACCAGTTTTTGCACCATCATAAGCAATACGTGACCATACAGTGCATGTGTCTACTACAGTCCATGTCCAGCAAAGAACAAGCTAGCTGTTTGGTTAGGCTCCAGACCTCCTTCAAGTTAGCATTTTCCCCTGCAGTTCTTCCCCAGGCAGATGGTCTGTGCTGAACTAGGGACTGACTCACTCACTTCAAAAACGTCCCACTGATTTGAGGTGAACCGTGTGAAACACACGTAGCGTTCACAGAGCACGGAGAAGGGGAAAAACAAAATATCCAGCAAAAATCTACATGAGGAGCAAATCTGAGAGCAAGCAGGAAAAAAACAAGGAGCATGGACTAGATCACCCTTCTGTGATACTTCAGTCATCCAATAAACTTCATCACCTGCCTGGGAGCTACCCAGCTCGATGGTGAGCACTGCAAGGCCTCTCGCCACCGGCTCTGCATGGCCAAGGTTAGAGCAGCCCCCGGAGAGGAGCTGAGCTGCCCAGTGCAGCAGCAAATGAAGAACCTGTGTCTCCTCCTGTCTAGGTAAGCAGAAACAAGCCTTTCACCTATGTCCCGCCACCAGCGGGACAGTAAACTCCAGATTACTCACAGAGAGATTTTATATGAGTAGCGTGCACTATTTGCGACTACACAATTTGTGTAACCTGAGAGACAATATTTCAGACTACTTTCATCATTAGGTAAAATAGGCATAGCTCCCACTGTTTATAGCTAAACCTGAAGTCAACCAACGCTTTCAAAAAAACCTCTGTTTGAAAGTGGCATTAGTGAATGTGGGATTGAGCAGTCTAACTTCACCAAGCACAGAAAGAAAAAATCATTTCGCATTTTTTCTACAACTGCCTTGAGCATCAAGCTATCTTCTCTTAGTCCATAACACATCCATTATGCGTCTTCCAACCTCCTCAATAAATGCAGCAAGGTCCCGTCCCTACTTAACCCCAAATCACTCCTAGAACAGCTTCATCATCAATGCTGAAAGATGTTCAGGACCTTAGAACTTATCTGTGTCAACACCGCATGTCTGAGCCAGGTAGCAGCGCAACGTTTGGTCTGCCAGTACTGGAGAAGCCACCTGAGGCCCAGGGGTCAGACGAGGTTAGGCGGACTCTGGTCAGACAGTATTAAACTGGCAAAGATATACAACAGCAAGCTCCAGAGCTTAGCAGCAACCGTGGTTGGACTTTCTGTTTATCCCTCTAAATCCAGCTCTAGAAGCTGCATTACAGCAGCCGATCCTTAGGAATGACTGAATGGTTTCTATTGCCATTCCTCCTAATATGATAGTTAAACAGATTCTGTATTATTATTATTATTATTATTATTATTAATTGAAACTTGCAATCTAAGGCATTTTGAAAATAGAATAACTGAGTCTAAAAATACTCCTGG
This sequence comes from Anseranas semipalmata, assembly GCA_013399115.1. NCBI lineage: Eukaryota > Metazoa > Chordata > Aves > Anseriformes > Anseranatidae > Anseranas > Anseranas semipalmata. Next base: position 722,105 of record VXAA01003070.1, read on the forward strand.
TTATAGATACCATTCTGTTGATGAGGAAATTGACACAGAGACAATTAAGGGTCCTGTCAAAGTAAACTGGTTGAGTTTTCAACAGATAGATGTGCTGTTAAGTGATCCCACCCCTAGTTAGAAATACTAAGGCATCTTCACATGAAGCCTCTAGGAGTCTGAAACAAACAAACAAACAAACAAACAAAAACAGAACTCATCAAGTTATGCATGATCTTAAGTCAGCTTGGGAGGGTTTCTGTGATGATCTTCTGAGTTCTTTTCCAGTACTTAATTCATACAGTCAAACACAAGACCCTGACTACCCTTTTGTTGCAAACTTCTGATCAGTTTCTCTACACTTGACCCATTTTCTTTTCATCACTCTGGTGGCAGAAATGAGGCTCCATATCCCCGAGATGCAAATTCTAGGTTATCCCTTTCCCCCAGTTATCTGCCCGCTAGGGTCAGGGTCTGCCCCCAGCAGACAGGCTGACAGGGACATGATCGAGAAGGAGTGCGCTCTGGTGGTCCTGGTGCAACGTGGCAGTGGGGTACTCAGTCAGCAGAAGCAGCCCTCACACTGCTTTAATTTATTGCCAACACTGCAGGTCTCACCCTGGAGCAGGAACCAGGGAACCTGGAGGGCTACTGCATGGCAGCATCTTCTTCCTCTCATACCTGCAGGTATGGTGGAACAATTCAGCCATCTGCAAATTGAGCTTTAGACTCTTTTTAGAGGAGGACTTAGACATCCTCTCATACGACCATGTCAGAACACCCACTGTTTTATAAGGAGGAGCATTCAATATTAAGCACGCAAAAAAGAGCTCAGAACAGGAAAAGAATACACTATCTGGCTCCTATTCTGGGACAGACAAGACCATTTATAGACCAGTAGTTAGCACCAAGTAATGTGAAGAATGTTATCTACGTACACACATATATGTAGAGAGAGAAAGGTATATTTGTTGAAGGAGTGGGATATGCTCAGAAGTCTTCTAGACAAGTACTAACTGATTTAAACAGTACTCCAGACCTCAGTCATTTAAAAAATAATAACTCAAAGCAGGATAGCTTTAAGAAGATATTTTATAACATTATCCCAGATTATAAATATGATTGTTATGTACTATGCTATTCTGCTGTGCTGCTGCTGCAAGGCTTGGCCATTTCTGTGTTCAAAGACGTTACTCTGTATTGCACACCCACCTGGAACAAGCTTGCTTGGGATGTCTAAATCAGCTTTACTTCCAAAAAGTTCTATTCCAACAGTCTGTTGTTTTCAACACTTGGAATAAAAATGTAAGTTACCAGGTCTGCAACTACAAATAAGACCCTTACTAACTTTTTATCTCTGAAAAGGCATTACTGCTCCCTATTTCAAAATAAAATACATGACAACGTTTGTTTTGGAGGAAATAGAAAACTTTTCTGTTCTATCCAAGCATAAACAATGATGCTGCTCATCCAACATTCATGTCTACATTCACAAATGTGTCAGATGTTAGCAGAAGATAGGGAATGACAATGAAAGTATGTCCAACTGGATACCATCCCTCTTCCAAAAGTGCTAACTAATCTTAGCTGTTCCTGTGATTTACAACAATACTAATGCAAGTAGTTTAGCAACATGCTCTGGCAAGCATGTGCCTATGGACTAGGGAGAGAGAGATGCATCCTACACAGGAGGAAAAGTGTGCATCTACTGAAGGCATGAGGAAGCATGCAAATCTAAAACACACATGAGTAGAATTAAAACACTCTGGTCCCCGAGTTTTCCTCTGTATTTGCATTTGAGGAGTTTCTGGATACCTACCAGTGAGCATACAAATTAGATTCAACTGTACTAAGAATTAATCTGACAAGAGTCAATTACTAAAATATATTGTCAACACCCAAACGGGACCAAAATGTTCTTCATACCTAGGGTCACTTCTTAAACCAATACAAAATCGTTCCGTCATCATTCATGTCAAAGGTACAAATATAGCCTCGTGAATCCATTTATCCCCATCTCAGCTATTGTGTGATAACAGTGCTCTCCTTTGTGATAATGATGTTCTATTATATTTGTATGTGGAAGCCTCCCATCTCCTCCAGTTTCATTTTCACATGTAATACTTCTTTTTCCTCAGATGTTAGATTATCACCAGTATATTCTTACAGGATAACTCAAATAACACCATTTTGCTAATTCTAATAGATGTAGCATCTCACCTGAAATTGGCACACTTGCTAGGCTATTTGCCCAGTATTTTCCTTCCTTTCTGAAGGAAAACCGACAGTAATTGAGGTGTACAGGATAGATATTTCACATTGTTGCTTTGCTAGCTCTAACACTGAAGAAAGAATACTGGTTTTGTTTTCTCAGGACTTAGTTTTCTTTGACCATTGTTTCTTGCTCTTTTGTTTTCTACTTGGTGGGCTCCTTTCCACAAGCAGCCTGCAAGAGAGAGTCAAGGAAAACTGTGAGGCCACGAGGGAAATCAAATGGCGTAATTACAAATGACACAAACAGTAAATGAAAGTCTTTCCTTCCTCGGGCTCTTTACATTTCGAAAGGCTCGGGTGACTGAAATGCTAGGATTAATTAAATACAACACCAGTGAATGCTGCAGAACTTAAGTAGATCTCTCTCTCTCTCTTTTTTTTTTTTCTTCTTAACTGTAAGAGAATTAAAGAGACTAGAAATGGGATAATGTTTCTCTTTCCTGTTACATCTGGTTGGAAAAGGGTACATTTTTCTAGGCAAGCATGAAAATGGAGACGAAAGAGGACATTTCCACTAAAAAAGAGACTTGATTATGATTAGGGAGGGGGTAGAGAATAAACGAAACCAGGAAAAATTTGCTGCCAACCTGCACAAATGTTATGGCTAATTGTCAAAATTCAATCAAGAGAAAAATACATGGCTGCTTGTCTCTAATCAGGGTCTGCGGTAGTCAGCAGATGAGAGAAGACCACACAACAGTGCTCATCTGGCTAAAACGACCAGTTTCTCTACCACTGTGGGTGAACTTGTGAACCATGACCCCTTCCTCGCCAGAGCACGGGACAGAAGAAATCCTCACTGAAGTACAGCAGCCGTGAGCAGGTAAGACAGCTGAACTTAAGGTGATGTGCCACTGTCCCAGCCAAGCATCTAATTTCTGCTGCTCTCTGCTTTTAAACATCATCTTCAGAAAGCGCATGAGTCTCTTTGGTTCGCCAGCCCCAGGCTCTTTGCAAATAGCAAGTTGGCTACCATGTTGTGCATAACTAGGACAAAAAGGCAGATCTGCTCTTCATACAAAAGTCAGCTGGCCTTTGTTTACTAAATGTTCTTTTGTTACTAGAAGCTTTCATCACTTGCACTGGAATAATGAAGGACACGCAAACTACAGTGTAACCTTACCAATCTATTCTCAAGAAGAGCTCAAATGTCAAGCCCCCAGCTGTCTCTCAGAGAAATGCATGCAGAGAGGGATATGAATTATCATTTTGGAGATGCTGTAGAGATGCCTAAATTCTAACATTTTTAAATTAAAACATCTGTTAAAAACGTGGCAAAAGAACCAGATCTGCAGGCTGGTTTGTAATTCCAAGTGACCGGGATACGGCTGTTTGAACAATGCCCACTCTGATGGTTAGGTTTTAATTTTATCAGGAACAGATGGTAGCTGTGCCAAATCACTGTTGAAAGATAAAATGAAAAAATTATGTCAAGGAACATCTTATGTCGTATCACATTTACTTATAATGTGAATCCAATTTACTTATAATTTCAGGAATAAGAGCACATACACATTTCCAAAGTACACAGGTCCTAAACAATTATGGCTTCATTGGTTAAAACCTTACACAAACTGCTCTTTGGATTAAGTATCATTGTAGACTCTGAGCCAGATATACCAGCACTCTTCGTCAAACTACCACAAACCCTGGTAGGAGCAGGGCCCTGCCCTACAATAGGGTTCCTCAGCAGTATAGAACTGCAGTGGCATAGTGGCCTAACTCCTCTGGAACTGAAATATTTAGGAAATATTTTAAAATCTTCTTTTTTTTTTTTTTTTTTCCACCAGAAATGCCAGTGCAGTGAATAAGCTTGAATAATGTTTCTTACCTGGATTAGTCATGTATATGATTCTCTGGGATATTAGAGAACTAGGCCAACTGCACTTGTCATTGAGAAAAATGGTGATAAGGCTTTGAAGTCTTGTCATTGGCGCTTGGTCTCTAAAGACAACACAGCACTTAGTCAAATGTAATTCTTGCTACAGGAGGAAGATAATTAGTTTTTATGCTCCAAGCTTCTCTTCAGGGTCCAAGGAGCAAGCTCCAAAAGGAGGACTCTGAAGTTTTGTATTCCTCTTTCTCAGTGATTACTCTATGGCATAGGGAAACACTCTCCCAAATATACTAGTCTCCCCAGCCGCTGACTGTTCATTAAAGAAATGTTTCCGGCTGTGGATGCTACAGAGAAACATATGGGTTTTTACCTTAAGTTGCATCAGCATTGTGTTTAGAACTGCAAATACAGTGTTTAGCTCTCAGCGTTACGACAAGTGTGAAGAGAGCTATTAGCATGACCATCGCAATTTCATGTGCCACCACGCTTTTGAAAATCCCAACCTGTGCTTACTCTGGCTCAAGCGAGAAAAAAATCTAGTGGATACAACTGTGGCTGGCTCATCTTGACTCCAGACTTATGGATCAACACAACACCTTCAAGCCTTCCCCCAGTCACTAATATAGCCTTGTGGAACCGATAAATGTTCTCTCTCTCTCTCTCTTTTTTTTTTTTTTCCTTCTGGTGATTATGGATCAGCTGCAAAACACTTACTATGGCTGGCAGATCCAGCACTGTGGCCCTACAAGTGCATCGATTGTGTTTGCTGCCCCATAGGCAGTAGACTTTCACTTGTTTGCTTCTTATGAGGCAAACCTTGATCTCATTTCAAAAACTGAGCTTCCTCATTATTTCTCATCCATTTTCCTTGGCCTCTTTATTCTTTTTCTTCCCACAAAATGTGTTTAAAGATTACTATCATTTTTGCAAAATCATTTGATTCAAGATTTTGGAAAATCCTAATTACCTATGTTCAGCTAGAAAATACAGATCAATATAAAGCACAGTAGACATTGAGAAGGTCTTCAGCAGCAGAGATCACAGTAGGGTTAAATAGAAGGGGTGCAATTAGTCGTCATCCAGAGGCAACCACCGTCCCTTTATGAGCCAGGGCATCCGAGCTATCAGTGCTAGGCTGGTGGGCATGATGCCAGACTGGTGTCAGGCCAGGGCCTTACAGAACAACAGCCAGAAGAGATGCTCAAAGTCGCTGTGCCCAGGACAAGACACATGCTTTTAGGCAGCTGAAACCACACAAGGTATCTGCAGCCAGGGCAGGTTCTGATGAAACAGGAGCTAGACTTCTTTCTCTTCCCCATGGAAAAAGTTGCATGTCTGAAGTGGTTTTTGTTTCAAAATAGAACAACACACCAGACTGGGGGGGGAGGGGGGGGAGAAGAAAAAAGTTAAAATACTTTTTTTATAACAGAACTATTTGAAACACTTTGAGCATCTCATGAGCCAGACAAGGCCAGGGACCTGGCAGTCGTGGATGGAGACTAAGCAAGTACGGAGAAGTCTCACAGAGTCAATGTTACAAGCAGGAAAAGGGAATTTTAGTGGAAGAGTCACTTATGTATCAGTGAGTAAACAGTCAGAAAAAATAAGCCTACTTCAATTAAGCCTTAATTTCACTTTGATTGATCAAGGCAAAGTGCCTTGATGACATGCATGTGGTGAAAAACAAGTTCCATCTCATAAGCAGAAGGACAGCATCAGAAGGAAAGCACAGCACCATGTGCTGGATCTTGGTACGTAATGCAGCCTAAAATGATTTTCAAAACATAAGTGTATAAGGAACCCCCAAAAGCCTGTTTGAAACTCATTTTTCATAAATGTTAATGCCTGAAGTCTGGGGACTGCTGGAAAATTGAGGTCAGGCTTTTCACCCCAGCTAAAATCTACAGACCTACATTTCGGAAGGAAAACAACAGGAATGAAAATCATAGCTAAAATGCCTTTTTTTTTTTTTTTCCTGTGAACTGCAAATCCGTATCTGAGCACAAACAAAGCTGCACTGATTTATACTGCTGACTCTTGCTCATAAATACTGCTGACTTGAAAGAGTCTTCATGTAAGAATGCCTAACAACTCCCCCTTCCTCTCTGCAGCACAAAACTGGCAGGAAACTCCAGCTACCCAAGGAGGCAAACTCCTGAAATGAAAGCTACCATTCAGAAGAAGCTGTGTGAGGAAACCAAAGTGAAGTTTGGCAACTAAAAAGAAGTTTTGCACCCTAGAAGCTTTCTGATTTGTCTTGGTTGAATTTCCGCCTAGGATAATGGAAATTCACAACTGGGTTTATGATATATTACATTAAATCTAAGCATATCAGAGTTTTTGGTGTGAAATTATGGTTTGGTTCTGATCTCGTACTGTATTCTATAGTACCATGCCCCTAGCAGAGGCATTTTTGATGCAGGGATGTACAGTAAGATATGGATCGCACTGTATTTGAAGAAAATTCCAGCATATTTAATATTTTTTTCCTTTTTTAAAGCCAGACTTACATGAGATAAGGTGGATGTTGCAGTGATTTATGAACACAGCAAAGACCGGAAAGACAGCCCTTGTGTAACAAACCTGCAGGTAATCCTGAACCCTACAATTCCACTTTTTACAGACTGTTCAACTACCAGTACTTCCCTGTCCATTTTTATAATAGTAGGCTATTTATGTCAATTCTTTTCCTACAGCAAACCCTATTCCAAATGATAGGCAGGGAAAAACATTCTTCTGGAGAATAAATCACTTAAAACAACCTTTGAGATATGAAGCTTCAGAATGGATCCATAAATGAACTGCTAGCTGGGGAGAAGTCTGAGGAGATGTTTTCAGGTCCATCTAAGTTAACGTAGAAAATTGTGTGCTGCCACCATTACGATTTATGATCAGAGACATCAGTATCCTAAAATCTTTCCGTTTTATTCTGGGGAGGATTTTTCCCAAAAGAATGTAAGTAGATGACTGTGATAATGCCAGATGACAAAGGCATCAGCCTCATATAAGGACACTACAAATGCATTCATGGTGTGGTTAAACCCTTATTCACACTCTCACCTTCACTTTTGTTCATAGCTAGCAGGATAGTTACATACATCCACTCTTGTTTATTCATCATGTTTAGTTTTTCAGCCCCTTCAGCTCTAAAATAACAAAAGATGGTTTGTGTGTTTACTTTTTCCCACATGCTTTCCAAAATTGCAACTTGCCTCTGCTTTTGCTGCTTCTGTCTATCCATCTATTATAGTACTCCCCAGGCTGCTCTAAAAATAAAGTAGTGAAAATATACAGAGTAATACATCAGATGTAAACAAAGATGGAAATTCTTGGCTTCCTCATCAATAACACAGCCTTCTTGGTCATGTATTGAGTAGCTAGTAACTAATGATAAGGTGTTAGTAGAAAAAAATAGCATTAAACTCCATATTGAATGTTTTCCAAGCAATAGATAACATTTTTTGACATCTTGACAGAGAAGATGGTCTCAGCAATGTGCATTATTATTCTGCTCATCTTGTCAACTGCACCCCTATTGTGAGATGGGGTTGAGGAAAGATTTCCTCAGATGAAATATATACTTTTAAGTAAAACTGTGAAGGTCAAAAATTGCTTTCAGAGGATGATTTACTCCGTTAATTCAGGCACCCATGAACTCATGCTACCATAGTTAATTGCAAGGCTTTTTTCACTTAAAAATATGAATCAAATTTAGATTTCTTAAAGTGACTAAAAGTAAAGCATGCTTTGTCATGATTCATGTTATTAGTATGAAGAAATTTAAACAGGATTTACATCATAAGTCAAATATTCCAGACATATCATAATAGAAAACCAAAATGCATTTCATGAAACTCCTTTTCCAGTTTTCAGAAAAAGTCCTAAAGGTCATTAGCTGAATTTTATCTGGACTTCTGGAAACTCTTTCACAGGACCTATCATAAGAGGCTAGTGATAAAAACCGCGTAGGCACAAGGTGAAAGGCAAAGCACAGCCACAGGCCAGGACCTTCCTGCAAGATGAAGAAACAGGAGCGCCTGTGGCCACAAGTGATAAGCACAGTTCCTGGGAGCTTTGTGCCAGAAGAGTCGGGCAGAAAATAAAATAAAGAGATTTACCTTAGTTCAGTCTAGTGATGTCTGCAAATGATTTCAGAATGCCCTTATGCATGTGCAATAAAAGGCATGCTGGGAGGCATTATCTGAACTACCCGTAAACCGCACCGATAAGTTCCAAGACACAGGTCAGAGATCAATTATCTCCAAATCTTTCTTGCTCCACGTCGGAAATACATCCACAGCACTCATCCTTCCCCGACTCCTGAGCTCTAAAAAGGTACCAGGCCTAAATATAAGTGAATGTGAGCCTGCACACCATGCTGGGAGTCATTTTCATGGTATATTTGGGCTATCCCAAGCAGTTCTAACTTGATTCTCACCCAGAGATATAAGGTATTTACATTTCCCTTTTGTTGGTCTAGATAACTCACCTATTTGGGCCAGATATTTTTCTTGTTCTTGGCTCCAGCTCTGCCCTTAGTGAGTATTGTAATGTACAGCAAAAGAAATCCAGCTGGTTGAAAGAAGACTTTACATAAATTAAATTGGAAACTTGCAGTATGCCAGTTTTTCATCTAAACAACATGTACATTGAAGTCTGGATAACAAAAGAGCCTATAACTTCAAGATTTCATTTGTAGGCACTTCTGACAAAAGATGCACTGCAAAATGTTAACAGATCTACATCTATTTTATCTCAAAGTTGCCTAAGGCAGTATAAGCCTGAAACTAGGGACATCTGAGTCATCTAGCAGTATGCTGGACTTTTATATGTTTGCCACTGAAAGAAACAGAGTTAAAAACTAAAAGTGTTTATAACACCTTTTCTTCAGGCTTCATACCACACTTCAGAAGTCAAAGCCTCTTGTGCTCAGGAATTTTTCTTCACTTAAATAAGTCCCTCATTAGGCCTTCAAACATTTTATTGGCATAAAAGAACCAGAACAAAGATGATCATTTTATCCATTTTAACCAGATGAAGTTCTGCCCAAAAATGTTCAGCCATGTGAGCCAAAACATGCATGAAATATTTCATCTGGCAAGCTCTTAATACTTTGTACAATACATAGAAACCTAAGTAGTGATTTGTAAAAATTGTTCCCTGGACAGAAAATTAATTTCATTTTTTCTTGCTGTTTTAGGTAAAATGTAACAACAGCTTGTTGAGGGCTTTGTTTTTTGTTTTTTGTTTTTGTTTGTTTGCTTTCTGTTTTTTGTTTGTTTTCTGTTTTTGTTGTTGTTTTGTTTTGTTTTGTTTTTATGTTGTTGTTTGGTTGGTTTGGTTTGGTTTGATTTGGTTCAGTCATTCTTGCCTTTGTCTTTTCTTTTTTTCTTTTCTTTTTCTTCCTTAGCATAACAATAATGGACAACAAATATTGAGATGAAGCTAAAATTACATTATTTCTTCTCTGTCTCGATTGTGTATCCAAAATACTGGGTTAGACTAGAAAATGTTTTAAAATTAGATTTTAGAAAGTTAAATTAACCTTTTTGTCTTCAGTGGGGACTTTCAAAGGATTGTAAATGAATTAAAAGCTTAAATCCCACTGAAATTTGATAGAAAGTAATCCCAGTCATATGTGTGTTGTGACTTTGAAAATTCCTGCCTGCAATATTAAAATGCAATATATCATTTCTTGTTACTATAGTATGGTAGAAATACAAACGGGTGAGTTAACAGGAATGTTCTTGCTGATTTCCAAGAGACAAGTTCAGATCTTAGTCATCTCAGAAGACAAATTGCTTTTTTTTGTTCATCAGCAAAATATCCATGATTTTTAAATTGCATTGACAGATTGTGAAGAATTGTTCCAGTGCCACAATCCAAAAACCCAGTTCTGCTCTGTTGTATCTGCAGTGGGAGGTGCCCTTATTTGTAAATGGTTGGACTTAGTCAAGACAAAAATATTAGGCTTCTACTTTCTCATCCACAGTTCATAATAGCCCCGTTCTACCATTTTTCCCCAGTCTGAGCAGAAAATCTTTTGAACATTCAAACATTAATATTCCCATTTCAGCTGGTAGGAAGTGCATGCCATCACTTCAGAAATAAAGAGTAAATCCTGGACTGACAGAAGGATAGGCATTTTCATGGAAAGAATCGGGATTTCACCCAAAACTTGTCTCATCTGTCAATGCCTCTGTTTTCCAAAGGTACTTATTATTTGGAATTTTCTATGACATTTCTTCCTCCCTTTCAGCTGCCCACTTGGATTTCAAACAGCTCACTGTCTTTGGTACCAGATAAGCCTGCTGGGAGCTAATTATGAACAGTGAGATAATACAAAGGGTATTTTGTTCTGATTCATGCAGCGTGCAAACACTTTGTGGCACAAATGGAATTTTTTATTTTCCATGAATTCTCTGTTGGTGAATTTTGGGCTAGGTGATCCAAGAACAAATGCGACAGTAGCATGATTGGAACAAAGTAAATAAAAATGAGGAAAAATATGTTTCCCGTATTGGGCTGGCTCTTCTACACTACGGATGAAAATTTTCATGTTTATGTATGTAACTAGGCTGAACATGGCTATGTGACATTCCACTGCTTCAGTTAACCCTCACATCATTACCTCAATTGGTTTTTAGCCACACACTGACATCTTCTACAGGTTTCTAGATAAATCTGACAGAGCTAGCCAATTTACTTCAACAGAGAATATGATCCTTAAATTTCTTAAAGGTCCAAATGGCCACTAAAATGGGAAACAATTATTTCCAGATCTTTATGCACCTCTTGGACTCATCAGTACCAACGTACTTTCCCATTCTGGGAACACCCAATGCTTGTATTTGCATGACAAGAGGATACCTTGGTGACTTGCCTCTCTTTCCCAATACCATACCTCCCTTAGCACCTTGTTTCTGGGAAGAGTTGTTAGTGGGAAAGGCTTACTGGGCAAGAGAGGCTGTTGAGGAAAGAGGTGGAATAACTGGGGAAAAATTGAGGCAAACCAGCTAATCACAAGGCAGAGACAGAATATCTCCCAGGGTAATTGCTAGCTCCTGTATTGTAAGGAAAATTCTCTTGCTGAGAGTCAGAAGTGAATTGCTATCAATGTCAGATGAGATATTGGCATGAGTAAGATCCAAGCACCTAGAGGACATCAATTCCAAATAGTCAAGGTGATACTTAAAGATTCAGTATTCCTGCAGAGCCAGACTGACAACGTCTGCAAAAATACTGCTGAAAAAATAATTCCTCAACACTCAGTGATGTGTCACAGTGTCACTGGCTTCATTAAACAAAGTTTAATATCTATTTCTTTAGGGAAAACACATCAGTATGACAAGGATTTCCTATTTATCTACTTCTGAAAGTTGTAACACAGCAAAGATGGATCAGTACTTTTTCTTCTTCCAGAAAGTGTTGATTGGCAACATTCATACTCATTAAAGCATTTGTTCTCATTAGAGACTGTCTTACTAAGCAGAATACAGAAAACCCATATGTGTCATCTTTCCCATTCTCAGCTGTCAGTGTGCAAAGAGATACCGCGCTTGGAGGAGAGTCAACTGTAAACGTTAACTGTTACAGTGACATTCATAGCCATGAAATTTCTGCAGGATACAGGAAATAATTATTTATTTTTACTCCAGGCTTATCACAGAAAATTGATTCTTTCCTCAGTTTATCCAGAATAAGATACAGTCTTCAGAAAAAGGCAGACATGTGCTAAGAAAAAAAAAAAAAAAAAGAATGTGATTTTTGTTTCATTTTTGGGGAAATTAAAACAAGGCCTTCCCTGTTGCTGGCAATGGTGTCATGTGCAATAATCTGGCCATTGTAAAGCCATATCTGGTCCTAATTCCCAACCCAACACCAGATGTTTTCAAGGCATGTTCCCTTGCAAGCCTACTTTGCTGGAGAACAATAATGCCGGGATTTCAGCTTCCATGTTTCGGCACCTCATCACGGTTGTTAGAGAATGTTGAGAGGGATTTGAGAGCTGTAATGCTGCCAGAGGCAGCTACAGTGGCCAAGGAGGGGATTTGCGGGAGGGTTGAAGTCGCGGCTGCGAACTCAGCCCCAGTGGGGCTGGGGCAGCTGCTGGAGCCGCCGTGCCCGACCCAGGCCCGGGGGGGTCCTTCTATCCCAGCGCATCCCGTAAAGGCCCGGCGGGACCTGGCAGCCCTCCAGCCAGCCACTTCCAGCCACTCTCACAGGGATCGGGTTGTGGGAGACTTGGTGCCCCGCCAGGCCCGAGGTGCCGGCTCCTGCTCCACCTGTGGCTCCCCTCCTCCTTACTCTGTGCTCCGTCACCCTGACCACCACCTCAGCGCATCATGGCGGTGTTGCCTCACCTCCCACAGAAATGAGTGAGGGCGTGGAGCTTTTCCTACCACAAAGCCAGCCTCCCTGGCACGTCGCAAAGTCCCGCAAGAGGTGTATGGATCAGCAGAAAGCTCCTGCTGATCTCGTAGTGTGCATTGTGAATTAGGACTGACCTTCTTGGGGTTGTTTTAGGCTCATTCTCTGCCAGGATGACATAGCGAGTGTTTCTGCATGAATTGCAGCTTCATGACACGTTCTTTCATGACTGTGAAAATACCGCTCTTTAGTCTGTGCAAGGTATTTATCTTCCCATAGTGCTTAAGCAAAACAGATGATTTTCAGAAATCATCCAGATAAAATCTTCATTCCAGTAAATCAAGAACCAGGCATAATAAATGAATCACTTCTCACCAGGAAGGAACCCAACTGCTGATGAGTTCTTTGGACTATGAAGTCACCAGAAAAAAATATAGAGCAATGCTGAAATGCATATGGCTCCTTTCTTAGTGACAGAAACAATTTTTCAATATCCCCCAAAGCCTGAATCACAAGGCTGTAAATTAGATGCAGAAAGTTGCACCAATGGACAAATGCACTTGGTGTTGGTACATGCCATGAAGACATGTATCCGGTTGGTCAAATATATACAAAATACCTGTCATTTTGAAAGATCTCAGTTGTCATATGATGCCTAAAACATGAAACATGGCAGACTTCCCTGAGATTCAACAGGTCTGTATGACATTAGGTTGGCACAGGCTCATTCTGCTTTCTCTCCAAAATGAAATAAGCTTATTTGCTAAGCAGAACTTGCAGCCGAACTATAGATACGCATAGCTATGCCATATACAGTCACAAGTTATTCTGTAGCAACAGAATGGTCTTAGCTGAATCCTGCCTTGCTGTAAGACATGGTTATAATAATATTGCTTTTCAAAAGCATGTGAGCAGAGAAGCCACTGAGTGCTGCCATGAAGTTTGCCAGCCTCTAGCCAAAGGTCTTACAGGTGCTAGAAAGAGATTAAATGTACCAATTGTCATTTGTCATTAAAGCTGAGTGCTTAAATGTCTCTCTCTTTTTTTATATTGTACTTTTAGTAAAAAGACTTAAAGTCCACGCTGAGTCAGGCTGTATTATATTAAGCCCATTAAAAGCAGTAGGACCCATCCCACTGAACAGCTTACAGAAAATATTTTAAAGGACCAGAAGAATAACACTTTAAAGAGCTATTGATAAGAGCCAAATAACACAAGGATTTGGAAAACCCTTATGTCTGGCTCTAGACCCATCTGCTAAGTGTTACTGTTGTTCCACCATCATTTCTACTTTAATTTGGACTTCAGAGTGGTGAAGTGGAGAGGTGTATATGTCCCTCCACAATAAATGGTAGCACCTGCAAAGCTTTCCCTGGTGTCACACGTTGCCTGCTCTCCTACATGATAACAGGTCTTTGCTTCCACATTCAAATGATGCTTCATCCAGTGACCAGAGCCCTGAATAAGAAGTTGGTGGAGCGTTTAGAGAGGCCCATCACCGTGCTGCTGTGTGCATTGTGTCATGGATGCAAGCCGCCTGCTCAGCTGTGAGCAGTGTACCAGCTCTGCCAGGCCAGCCTGGCACATTGCCGCTCCAGCTGGACATTGCAAGCACAGCTGCTCCTCCAAGTCACAACAACCACAAAAAGGAGGGAAGTGTCTTATCCTATGGACACAGTCAGGTGTAAGAAAAAAAAATTTTGCTCACATCTGGATCCCCATTACAGTGATATTTGAGTGGTTCTGATTTAGATCATGAGAAATTTCACATCAGGTCCTGACCATGCTCACCCAGATGCAATAACAATCTAGTAACTGTATGAATAGAGCTATGCAAATATTCTGCAACAGCAGAAATTCCCACCAAGTACTCTGACATATAAGATTTTAAATATGAATAGTTTTTTTTTTAATAAAATATAAACTGATAGGCTGTGTCACTGATAGATGAAATTCTTGGTGGAGAGACTGTTTTCCCTTTAGGATCAGTTGTTGGAGAGGAAAGAAGGTAAAAGAACCCCAAACCAAAACAATATAATCACCAAAAGAAATAAAGAGAAGCACAATGTGTCCACACAAGGTAGACGGGCGTTCCTCTAGGAATCCCGGTCTCTAGGTCAGGTCTGCCCTGGCATAAGCTTATGCTGACACCTTACCCGCATCCACAAAAAACACATGTGCCACCCTCTGCGACCAGCTGGGCACATGTAAGCACGAGCCTTGGGCGGCTGCAGACTCGTTGAATTCTGCCTTCCTCGTCTTCTGCTCCCTGCCTCTCTTCCTTCCTCCATTTCCCACTGCCATGGATGAACAGCTTTGAATCACTCCGTACTCATGCAGGAGGTCACACTGGTGTGCATGTCCCCTGGGTTTCCTCATGGATGTGGGATCAATCTTATCATGCACGCTTGCAAGGCGCACACGTGCAACCAGTGAGAACAACAGTGTGGGCGAGCAAGCCATCTCCCAGCCCTCCTGCGCTGTCAGCTTGATGGCTATCTCGGTTCTCATGGTTTATTTTTTCCTAATCAACGCGACGTGGTGAAGAGCTCTGCTTGTCTCCGTGCCCCTGCTCTCTGGCAGGACAGCCCCTTGTCAGCAGGGTGCCGGAGAGGCCGGCGGGCACCGGCAGGCTAATCCTTGCACCGGCCAGCGATAGGGTAGCTATTATTATCCCCACTCTGCCGTGGGGCAGGGGGAGCGGAAACTCCTGGAGATTAAGCATCTCAACCCAAGGTCAGGCACAAAGGTCTCCTTTTCTCCTGTTTGGAGGCCCTTCTGAGGGAGAGGACAATCCCTCCTCTCTGTTGCGGAGAAAAACTCATTCAGCCAGATATCCAGTGCCTACGTCCACACAACAGCAGAGATTTTAATGCAAGTGTTAAATTTATTGGAGAAGAACAGGGAGAGTGTCCTCCAGGGCACAGGGTACAGAAACAGACATCTTCAGGTCAGAGGTAAGGTCACCAGGTCCCAGCGGACTCATTTATTTTGCCTCAGCTCACGCTGGCAATGATGTTCACCATCAGTAGAAAGTCGCACTGCAGTAGAGGCTTCCTCCGGTGAAATGTGTGGTACAGAGGAGAGCTGTGCACCGAGGATGTGCCTCGGGACATCTCGCCCACCTTGCGTGCTGTGCACCATTCGGTTTGCTCTATCATTGTCCCACACATCTGCTTCTTAACCCAAACCACTCTGGCTAAAATTGCACCACGTGAAAGCTCCTGTCACATCAAAGATGTGGCCAGAGTTGAGCAGGAATGTGAGAAAGTGTAACTGAGGGCAGGGTGTAGATGGTCAATACCTACTTATTAATGGAAATCAAAGCACCTGGCTTCCTTCTGCCTACATTTTTCCACTTGTGAAGTGGTCATGGTGTTTGCACGTGTTTGTGGCTGTTGCAGAGTTTTGCTTTCCTGCAGCAGGATATCCAGGGCATCTAAATTTTGTTCTGCTTCAAAATTAAAATAAATTATTGAAACTTCTTTTTTATTGTTGTTGTTGCAAAATGAAATCTGCATTTTATAGCCAGCACTAAAAATGTGTAACTTAGGCTTTCAAACTAATTGCAAATATATAATTAAGGTACCTTGTTACAACTGGATTTGAAAAAGCAGGAAGACATTTAATCTTTCATGAAAGACTTCAGTAACTCCTTTAGCCCTCTCTGCCCGAATAGTTTGATGCAGTCCAGATGTTTACTGCATGATGGGCGTGTACCTTCTGTCTCTGACCACAAGACCAATCCAGACACCCTTGGGTTCCTTTCCTTTTACAGATTAAGAGCATTTAAACCTGTTTTATCCTGGTCTGTCTACTCACATTGTCATTAGAGATGGGCAAATCACAATAGGAGTGAAAGGCTGGCTTACATCAGTACCCAAAGTTTTTTTGCCCCGGCAGACTCAGCTAAAACAGTCCTCTATTGAAAGGTTTTTAGCCTGCATTACAAGGCAAGAATAAAATAAACACAGACTTTTTAATTTCTGGTTTTCCAAAAAAATATCCAGAAAGCCTTTCTTTTGTGTTTTATGCTTAGCCTGAGTTTTCATTCTGAATCAGAAAGTTGGGGGTGCATGGCACTGAAAAATAAATAAATTAATTAAAATCTGAATCAAACATTTGTCACCTTTGGGAAGCTTATGTTTTGGCCTGAGATTTGGGATGCATCACACTTCATCTCATGTACACAACTGTAACGTGCATTTCCTTTGTATTCTCTCTGCAACTACGTTGTTTACTTTAGGAATGTGCTGTCTTCAGAAACATCCATCCATTTTGTTTTTAACGCAGCACCAATTGTCAGAACGATCACATGCGACGTGTTCTCTCAGTACCCTCTCACAGGATCTAAGTTGTCATTCCTTGCTCTGCTTATGGAAGGTATAAGTCATTCAGAAAGTCTGTAGTTGCTTTTCATGTAGTGAAAGATGTAGCACAGGTACATACAGAAATGGTACAGCAGACATTCCTGTGTTATACCCAGACATCTCTTGAATGGTATACCTGGGAAAAGGCACAAAGAAGATGGTCAGTCCTTTTTCAGGATGCCAGCTAAGGGCTGAATATATCTTCCAGTCCCGCAGCAATTCAACCTTTGTTGCAGAGTAGGGTACTCTATAATATATATACTATTTAAAGGTAAAATTATGCCTACAAGCAGTTACCAGAGTGTGTCAGATATGCTGCAAATCTCCACTTCAAGTCTCCCCAACCTGTTCGTATTTCACACCTCTTTTAAATAGAAATTGTCCTTTGAATTTATTAAAATATCTGTGTTATATTGAATCAATTGCATGACTGCATAAATGAAGCATTTGTATCTGAAGATGGACAACATTTATATCAACATACTCTCTCTGTACACTGAAAATGGTGGAATGATTATTTTTCTTATAAAACTTTCAAATTCAGCTAGCAATTCCCATAGCTAATCACTGTTTCCCCTTCAGACAGATGGTAACTTTTGTTTCTGATCAAAACCAAGGAAATACAAAAATAAATAGAAAGCTCCAATATTAAAATAGATTTTGGCTACATTCTAGGTCAGTTGTGCAGAACAGAGGTGGTATCTGGTATCTAATTAGCAAATCCAGGAGGATGCATAATGATAAAGCTACCAACTCGTTAGCGATAATCCTATTGTCACTGCTAACACTGTCAGCCTTAGCATTAAGAACCTGCAGAAATCCATGCAAAACCAGACAGCCTCCAAGGTACATTTTTATAATTAAGAAATCATTCAGGTAGGAAAGGAGGAAGAGCAAAACAATGAATACAAAATTTGCTTGGCATTTCACAGAGCCAGTAGAATGCCAGAGTGATTGCATTATCACACATATAAGCAAGATAAGGAAATAAGCCAGAGAGGGGTAGACAAATTTATTCCTAGTGTCACTCAACACTCTTTAAAGAGGTTCATGAAGGATAAATGCATGCTGTTCTGTTCGTATTGTGGAACACAAAGACTAACAGCTCCCCTCCTCCCCCAGTTAATTCTTGTATTATCACGTTAGTAATGGAGGAGGAAATTAGAGAAAGGGTTGGTAGCAGACAACACATCTATATAAGCGAATAGCATTTTAAGGCCACTCTCTGTCATATTTGAAAGGTCATGGAAACTGGGAGAGGTGCCTAGGGAGTGGAGAATGGCAAATCTTGTACCCATCTTCCACAGAGCCTAGAACGAGCTTCTGGGAAGCTGTAAGATGGGCAGTCTTTGGTCCCCTGAGAAATCATGGTGCAAGTATTCTCAGGGTACATTTCTGGGCACAGGAAGGAGAAGGCAAATAGTGGGAGCACCCAGCATGGATTTATCTTGGGTAAACCATGCCTTACCAGCCTGATTGACTTTTGCCGTAAAACAGCTGACTTTGTGCATAAGGAGATAGCAGTGGATGTCTTTTAGCTAGAATACTTCTTGTATTTTGGATCCCCCGGCACAAGACACTGATCAGCTGGAACAACTCCAGTGAATGGCCACCGTGATGATTGGTGGCTGGAGCACTTTCTGAGGCTGAAGGAACCAGGATTCTTCAGCCTGGAGAAGAGACAGCTTCCAGGGAATTTAAGAGCACATCCCCAATGCCAGAAGATGGAGACAGCTTCTTCACAGTGGCACATGTTGGTAGGATGAGGGACAACAGATGGAAGTTGAAACAGGAGAGGTTGAGCCTGAACAGGGAGAAACATCTCCCCTTATGACAACAGGAACAGGGTGCCTGGAACAGCTGTGCCATCTCCAGCCTTAGGGGTTTTCAAGACCTGACTGGAAAAAGCCCTGAGCAAACTGGTCCAACCTCAGAGCTGGCTCTGCTTCGGGCAGCAGGTTGGCCTAGGGTTCTCTTCCAGCCTGAATAATCATTCTATGACCCTATGAATTCTCTGGCCCTCATCAGGAGAATGCCTTCCATAGCGAAAGATGATGTAAGGTCCTGAAGTAGTCAGGGTATCTGTGGAGAACTAGGTACAGTAGACTGTCACCTTAAGTATATTTCAAGGTATTTGTCAATAAGGAATAGGTCACAAGAACTTACTGAGAGGATCCCAATTTCATGTTTTTAAAAATACAGCCATTGCACAAAAACTGGAAGACATTTGTACCTCTCCTCCACCCCTACCCTTAACTTCTGTCTTTAAAGATATTGCACACAGGTAAAGAATGGGTTGTCCTGACTGGGGACTATTGTGAACAACTAGGTTGAAGCAAGCAGAATATCCCCTTTTAGCTGTCATCATAATAATAGCAGCCACCAAGGGAACCTGGAAAATGAGTATGAAAAGGAAAAAAAAAAA
>VXAA01003070.1:747136-760725 GCA_013399115.1 Anseranas semipalmata
ACCAAGGATAAGTTGTTCCATCACCTTTCCAGGGATGGAGGTGAGGCTGACTGGTCTATAGTTACCTGGGTCCTCCTTCTTGCCCTTTTTGAAGACTGGAGTGACATTTGCTTTCCTCCAGTCCTCAGACACCTCTCCTGTTCCCCACAACTTACCAAAGATGATGGAGAGTGGCCTAGCAATGACTTCCGCCAGCTCCTTCAGCACCCACAGGTGCATCCCATCAGGACCCATGGATTTATGGGTGTCCAGATTGCTTAACTGGTCCTTAACCCAGTCCTCATCAACCGAGGCAAACTCCTCCTTTATCCTGACTTCCTCTGGGGCCTCAGGGGTACAGGGCTCCTCAGGACAGCCTCCGGCAGTATAGACAGAGACAAAGAAGGCATTCAGTAACTCTGCCTTCTCTGTATCTTCTGTAACCAGGGCACCCACCTCATTCATCAGTGGGCCTCCGTTGCCTCTAGTGTTAGTTTTATCTGCAGTGTATTTGAAGAAGCCCTAATCAGATCAGCCATAGCATTTGGTACCATTTTTCTTTTTGCATGCAGCATGAAAAAGCTTATGTGTCATTTCCACATATAAAACAAATTGTAAAGACATATATGGAGCAGTCCTCTCCAACTTACAGGTTTTCTGCATGCGGTGTCTGCACTAAATCCCAACAGAAGCATTTCTGAATGGCTATTAGTACCATTTCCTAAACTAATTGCACTGTCATGCACAATTTTGAGAAAAAGACAACACCCCTCTTCTTTTCCTTTTTTTAAAACATATGAATAAGTGTTCTGTCCTTTTCACACATTTTTAAATGAAAATGTTTTGCAGGAAGTACGCTGTTGGGTCCATTAACACTGTGGCTTTAACCAGCTGAGATGCTGACTCACATGTACTCCTGTGATATATTCCCCTTGGCAAACTGAAAACAAGTTTGAACCCAAGAGGCAGAAATCTTGCAAGTCAGACTGACCAACATAATGCAGCCCAGTCCTACGAGACATTGGGTAATTTTATTGATACTTGTCGAATAAGAGGTTGCTTCACTCCTCATTGGCTTTCATCCCTTTGCAAACAGTTATCCTGAAGTCTCTCATGCAAGGAAACCATTTGGGCAGCAGGCAGAGGAGTATGCTACCTTTAGGACCATGACAAAAATAATTTCACTATGAAATTCATCATTTACACCATTCCATCCAGTACTGGCATAACTTTTAATTATTGAACTAATCCAGGGGAATGTAAAATTTGTACATAAATTTCTGATTTACCATATGTTCATTATTGATTGAAGAAGAGAATAATGACTGTAAAAACAATCAAAGGGATACATATACAAAATGGATTCTTCCTCTTAAACAAGTCTATAAAATAACAAATGCAAATAAGAGTTGTTGAATTGCTATGATGAGAAGAAGTATGGAAATCAATAAAAAATGTGGAGAAGTATGTAGAAATTAGGGTCCTTCCTAGTCAATAGGACTGGCAGAACCTATCCCCGACAGCTCCCCCCATACTAGTTATCTAACAATAGGATGAATTAATGTAACAGGAAAGAAGAATCTAAATCCTGAAAGACAA
The DNA here is from genome assembly GCA_013399115.1 of Anseranas semipalmata. Taxonomy (NCBI): domain Eukaryota; kingdom Metazoa; phylum Chordata; class Aves; order Anseriformes; family Anseranatidae; genus Anseranas; species Anseranas semipalmata. The sequence goes on from VXAA01003070.1 coordinate 748,715, forward strand.
AACAACAGAGATAGGATCAAAATGTAAGAGCAGCCTTGCCGAGGCTGGCCAAGGACCCACGGAGCCCCAGAGCCAGCACACAACTGTGTCTGGGGAGAGGTGCTTGCAGGAGGAGAACAGGACCAGGAGGAACACTACCCAGCCCTTCTTCCCAGCGCCCACCCGCAGGCACCTCTGAGCCTCATTGAGCCTGAAGTGACAATAGGACCATCCCATGCAATAACAGTCACCAAAAGACTTATTCTTTGCAAATTTGTCTAATCCTTTTAAAACCGTTTATACTTTCTGCCTCTGTTGTATTCTTTGACAATGGCTTCCACAATTGGTTTAGTTATCGCTCACTTCTGTTGACTGAAGAAAGATATCTATGTACATATAAAGGGAAAGAATTGGATATGGATTTCAGAGTGCTTTAATTCTCCACACACATTGGTTATATGAATAATCACAGAACAATCAGTTGTAAAACTTGCTGTTCAGAGATTACACAACAAGAGAGACTAAATCCTGCAAGCAACTGTAAAAATATCCAGTAGAATAAATCAGATGGAGTGAATTAATAAATCTGCACTGCTGATCCCATTACTGTACCTAAAACAAGATCATGTTCAAACTGACAGCACACTTCTTAACTATTTCACTTGTACGAGCTGCTTTGGGTGTGTTGCCCCACATTTGTCATGAATTTGTACATTCGGGGAAACAGAAGAGGATTGGTGAGCACCATTTCATGCTCTGCGCAGGCTAAACTACTACATTAACCAAGCTCACAACAAGGGGAGGTGGCCAACATCCATCTACCAGATACAGTCCCAGGAGACCTGATTCAGGCAGCATGAGACTCACAAGTCCTTCCCTTCTGACCCTGACACAAGGGGCGTATTTCAGCTCTCCCAGCCCAGTTCAACCCACAAGAGAACAATTCCCAGTGTCTTAGTGGAAGCAATTCTGTGCACTTTCTGCTTTGTGCATTTTGGTCAAAGGGCCGGCAAACACAGCAGGTTTTCATCATTTCCATGGACAAACACCTACACCCTTGCACAAATATTTATGCCCAGACCTACAAAACAGCTTGCTTTTTGGCACCTGGACTGTTGCAGACAGGTTTCAAGAGGTGTATGTTTAATCCGATAGCAGCGATGCTCAGTGCATGAGTATATACCCCCTAGAAGAATGCCAGAGTGCGGGCCTCCTCCCTTCCAGCATCTAATTCCTCATTACTGTCAGTGACCAAACTTTCCACCAGCAGGTTCGTGAGACAAAGGAAATCTCTTCAAATTAAATATATGGAGTAGGACCCAGATAAATATCACCCATACTTGTGTCTAAACTGTTCACAGTATCAGAACAGGAAACTGTAAAAGTTTACTGGGACTAACGTGGAAAGGAATGAGAGTAACTCATCCTTGCATGTGAGGAAAGGAAAAATAAAGCAAATATTTCTAGGATCACAGTTCTGCCAGTAGGCTTTGCCACTCATTCCACCACGACTCACAACAATTTCCAAGTTATAAAATTCATTGTTACCTCCAGATTTCAAATATTCTTCTGTATGAAAAATGATTATATTTGAAGTCCTTTATTTAGGCAATACGAATTATACTGAGTAAAGTATCAAATACAATTAGCTTTTTTTATTTCCATGCATTTTTTGAAAAGGAGAAAATTAAAATTCAAAGTATTTTAAATACTTCTTTTGTCACTTTGTTTTCAATGTCTTTCTACAGTAAGTCATTGGAAGGTTAAGCCTTTTTTTTGATGATTTTCAGGTAATACACATTAGGACCAATGTTGATTACTACAGTTACCCTGAATAAGGTCTCTTTCACAATCCGTCATTATGATTTATTATTGTGCTACTGTGGTGATGCAAATTTGGTGTAGAGTCACCAGTTTTCTTATTAACATTTTATATGTACTTTGTACTAATGTAAATGGGCACCCAAAATGCATTTTTTTAAAAATGTACTATTCGAAATGTTATTCTTGCATCAGACAATCGGACCTGCAAGATTTCTAAACAAGCCATTTGTGTGATGCAAAACTTCATCCAAAAGAGTAGATTGATTTTAACAGAGAAGAAATAAAAATAAGTTATGCACGTTTATATGTCAGTTTGTTACAGTAAAGGCTTCATGTTATGCAGCAGATTGCTACCACTTTATGATTTAAATGATGAAATAATTAACTTGTCTAACAAAAAAAATTAGAAAGGAATTCAAAGGAAACTAGCCAGAGGCAATTATTGTGTTAGCAGCAATATCCTCCTTTGAAAACAAAAAATCTGCTTTTAAATGTCCTGTGGGCTATGGATTTGTTTCTGATGTCAACGGAAGGAAAGCAAGTTTCCTTCTCACTCTTTGAAGAAACACAGTTCATCACTGTCTTATCTGACACGTAGTCATTATGCTTTTTACTGAAGTCAATTCTTAGCTTCATGGGAGGTGTTCAGCAGAGCTCTTACTATAGAATAAAGGCACCTTCCCTAGAAAAGTAATGCTGAAAGAAAAGTGGAATTTACTATTCCCTAAAGACATCTCATTCTGAAAATTACTTGGTAGAGCCAAACTTATGCTTGCCTAATTGAAGCCAAGTCCATTTGCACAACAAATGCTTACAGTTTCCCACTCAGGTTTTAACATCTAACTTTTGCCACCCACCACGCTTATTTCAAATAGTACATTTTCAGTAACATTATTTACTCTAGTGAAGACTCTGCAGCCTAGGAGCATGGTTTTCAAGTGGAGTACGAAAGAAAACAGGACAATCGTTCAATCACTCAACAAAACATTTCCCAGATTAATTCATAATGTGTTCTTTTTTTTTTTTTTTCTCTTCTTAAATAAGAAGAAGTAGCTTTAGTAGGCTATTCAAATACAAATTGACAGAACTGCACATGTACAAGCAGAAAATAGCAGCATATTGCCATGGAGATGAGTCTGGTTCTGCCAATTTACCTACTCCTCCCCCTGCATATTTCTTAAGCTGATGACAGAGCTGCAGTAGTATCTCTGGGAAACTGACAGCACTCGTCTCGCCAAAGTTATCCATATCTATCTGGTTTGATAAATTACTAGTACCTAGATCCTCCACGTGGTGCTTAGCAGACTAGTTCACTTTACAGTGAACTCCTTCCATGCCCAAAGCAGCAGGGGGAAGGAAGGGAGAAAGGGGAGAGAAAAGATGTCTATCCCTAAAGGTGAACAACAGTCAGAAAAAGATGAGTAATTCTCAGCAACAGCTGAATTGTTGAGCAAATAGTCCCATTTGCTTGGGTAAGGACATTAAGCTTTGCTTGCAAGCTCCCACCTTTAAAGTCTTATTTATGCTCCCACCTCACTCCCAGCCCTTTTGTTCCTTCAGAGCTGTGGCCAGTCTCGGGTCCCCAAAGCATGGCCAAGAATCTGAGACGCACTGTCAGATGGCAGGATTTCTAATCTAGACAAAAGACATTAAATCTAAATATTAAATGCTTCTGATGGCAAGAATAAGAGCAACAAACTTTTTCTCCCAAATACAAAAACTGAACAAACAAACAATCACAAACACCTGAGACAGAGTACGATGCATATAATGGGTATCTGTGCTACCTAACAGGTTACTAAACAGACATAAGAGACTCCGCAACCATATAAAGATATTGTGAAATAACCTTATGGTGGGTCACAGACCAAACTAGTATGTTTCCTTTCAGAAAGGACTCCCAAAGCATCATGCTCTTAATTGCTTGTTTTTTGAATTGCCTAACTTTCCTTAGCTCACTGGCGATGCCCCTGTAGGGTCATTCCCTGTTTTCAGGGGGCTGCAGAGCACACCTCTGGTTTCCTCACCAAGTTTGGTCTCTGAATCTGACTCTCTGAATGGTTCCCGAGAGTCACTAACAGTTGTCTACTACAATAAATCTTTGAAAAAGAAAACAAAGATGCATTGTTTAAATAGGCACTGTCACTGCAGAAGTAAATAAGTGCGATTAATGTTTTGCTTTAAAAACCGTCTGGTTTCTGTATGCAGAAAAACCTGGATTATATCTATTGTTCAGATGAATTGTAATAATACAAACTGGTTATAAAGGAAGTTGTTTATACAAGCTCCTTTTCACCATTATTCCTTTCTTCTCTTCTCCGCTGTTATTTATTTTAAATTCTAGTTTAAGTGGATTAGATTTCATCCATAACCAGTGTGTGACTGCGTGTTGCCACCCTGCCAGCTTCTGCTAGGACCTCACTGAAATCAGCCGCTCCCCACCCTTCTGCTTGTTGTGTTAGAGCCTTTCCAATGTTTTCCTTCCTAAAGTGATTAGAAAGGCATTCTAGTACTATTGCACAAATTTTGTTAAAGGGTATTTCGTAACCAGAGCCCAGGTAGTATCTAGTCACCTGCATATCGCACAAACACACACACAAACCTGCAGTAAAATAAAATCAGTAGGTCATGTGCTCAAGAATCAGAAAAGTGAGGGTTTAAAGCAGTCTGTGCCTATGATTAAAGACAGTATCGTAATAAATAACATCAGATCTTCTTAGCTTCCACTGCTCAAGAAACACTTCTGGTACAGTCCAGATCTGGGAAAAAAGCAAGCTTAAAGTACGACATCATATCTCCATGTGGCATGAGTCATCACACTGCCCTTTGACCCTTTGAATCACTTAACACCCAACTTCCACTTAAGGTAAGACCAGAACTGACAGAAGCAGGCAAACCACTGCTCTGTTGTCAGCAACAGTGCAGAAACAGGAGATTTTGCAAACTCGTGCTAATGGGAGATGAGAGGCTGTCCTCAGTTCTGCTGAAGGCTCCAGAGGAGAAAATATCCCATGCAGCACAGAACTTTCTACCCAATCTCCACCTCTTCTGATCTTTTCCCTCTAATTTATGCTCTGTCTTCCCACCCTTGTTGTCATGACAATATCTTTCACTATTTGCAGTATCCCTGTCCAGATTCCTGTTTCCAGATTCCCTTTCCAAACACAACTGTTCCTTTTTTCCATTTTGCTTGGCCACTCTGAATGGTCTGTTAACAAGTCCTGTTACTTCTTTTTCTCTTCCTGACCTGCACTCATCACAAACGGCCTACATTTACTGTCTGCTTCAAAATCTCTGTGCTCAATGGTCTGACTTCTTGCTCAGCTAAGCCTCACTCTTTCCATACACCTCAGACCGTTATCAGCTCTGTTTCTCTTCTTACATGTCACATTGGGTCCTAGACTTCTTGTTTCCAGTTCAGGACTGTTTCACCTTTTCCACTGTTCATCACCTAATCCCTTCTCACCTGGTAACTTCCAGCTTCTATTTCCCATTCACCATTTTCCCCTCTGCCTAGTTTCCACCTCTGTCCCCTCTTCCCTGGGCTCCTTATCAGCACTGTTCTGCACTTTCACTTCAACATCCATGTCAAGCAGTCTCTGCCATACTGTTGGAGCACGTCAAGGAAGCACAGGAGATAGTCTCCCATACCATATCTAGTGTTCAACCAAATCCAACTATGCAGCAGATTACAAGTGAAACTGTAACAGATGCTCTGCCAATTCCTGGTTTTTGACACATTAAACATGGGCAAAAATCTTCACCACTTCCAGAGTTGCAGTAATAATTTCTTTAAAATGCTTCTATTTAACAAAGATTTTTAAAAGTGCATGCATCATAAAAGGAGCTGCTAGCACTCAAGTTCCTGGAGCTTCTGAGAGAAATGTTGCCAGAATTCCTCTAACAAGAAAAAATAATGTGTTTTTGTTCATTCATGTTTTCTGAAAAAAAAAAAAAAAAAAAAACCACAGCTATTTCTCCTCATAATTACAGTTAGCCTGAAGGCACACATCTTACCTGGAAAGCTGAAGTTCAAATGATTAATGTTCAGCGGAGTTTAAAGCAACAGGGAACTGAAAACAGTGAAAATACAGACACCCTTAGGAGGTGGTGCAGCTAGTCTCAGCTTCAGTTCTAACCACGTATTTTGCTTTTTATTTTTACAGCAAGATTCTCTGTGTCAGAGATAAAACACAACTCACAGAATTACCTAGATATGAGCACACCATCTGAACCCATTGTAGAAGCCATGCAGAGGTGCCATATGTGCTCTCCTGAATGTGCTGTAGATCAGTTTTCCAGAAGCTATTCTGCTCGTCTGGAAATTGTATTTTTCTTGGACAGTATATAAGCCTAATGTTCTCTGTGTCTTTTATGCTACATCCTCTGTTTTTCAACCGAATGGAAGTGGTCAGTGAACTCTCAAGGCCAAATGGTGCCTTATTTAGTTTAACTGAGGCTCTGGCATTTTCTTACAAAAATATAACAAAGGGAATGGCATCATTTTTTTAAAACAGTACAAGGGGAAAAAATAGCCCCACCTCCCCAGTCTCATTCCTTCTTATCTCTGACAACATGTGCAAGAGGATGCAACACAGTAGCAGAGAAATGGAATGGGATTATTGTATTAAGACTCTATTTATACCATGGAGAGCAGAAAAAGCTATCATAATAGCTGCTAATGGAAGAGATGTTATCATGTGTCCTTTGTATTACCAAGGTCTGTAAGCTCAACTCAAAATCCCTGCCATCAGGTCTGCCTCTTGGCAAGTTAAATACATGACAGCTATTTGCTATGAAGAAGGCTTGTAAAGCAAAAACCTTTGCTACTACATTCCTATGATCTATGATAAATATACCCTTTTGCCAAAGTGTCCCTGAAGTAAAAGATTTCTAGCAAACAGAGCCATAAGAAGTGAAAAAAAGTGCATTTCTTGTTTTTTGTAGTACTCTGGTAGCATCTGACTCCTTACCTTTGTAAGGATTTGATCTAAGAAGATACTGAGTACTTTGATCCCAATCAAGAAAATCACTTTCCCATTAACTCCAAATGTAAACACATGTTCAAGCTCTGTGTAAAATCACAGCTCTCAGTTTTAAGCAAAAATCAATTCCAAATGACAGTTTTCACCTGAGATAATAAGTAATGCCTTGTGAATAACATAACAGCCTGATTTTCAGACAGGATAAAGCAGTAGTTCATGTATAAATTCAGGCTCCTTTGGCAATGTGGAAATGAGAAGAAGAAAAAGAAACCAAAGCTATAGAATGTAAATGTAAATGTCACATTGAAAAGAAATATAAATGAAAAAAACTGCACATAATGAATAAGAGACAAGCCATTGCTTTTGCAAAAGTGACTTTTACATCAGTGGAATTATATTAATGTCTAGAGTTTTCCACAGACTTCAAGAAGTTTCCTAGAATCACATAAAATAAATTATGTCAGAGTTACTGCTTTAGATAGATTCTGTCCTTCTGTATTGTCTCAATGAGAACCCATCAGAATTGTTTTCTGAATATAAACAAAATTTTGAAGCATCCAAAATACAAGTTAGTTATTTGTTGTATCTGAATTTATTTTCATTGAAAGCAATAGTTATCAAATATTAATTGAAATACAAAATTCCCTTGGACTTAAAGATCTTGGATTTCTGAGCACAGTAAATTTAAGTTATCTACTGTCTCCACCAAATGATGTGGCAATTGTAGACAATTTAGAAGTCAGGATCTGCTACTTTTTTCATTCATATCAAATTATGAGTACTTTCATATCATCTGGAAATCTAAAATGCCATGCTACTAGAAACATTATGGGTTGTGATCCTGTAGATGCAGAACAGAACTCCCCACACTTGTGGGAACAAACACAATCAATTCCATGTAGCATTCTTCAGATTAAGTAGATTGTGTGAGCATCTAGATGAAACAAAACAAAAAGTTAAGCTCAGAAACTACAGAGTGTATCTGTATGACTATAAAACAAATGGGGCCAGAGCCCTTCTGGCAGTACTGTGTTTGAGTAAGTTTCCTTTCTTTCTCAGCTCCAAAGATTTCCATCCCTTAAAACTATGACAACCTATAATATCCAAGTAATATCTGAAAAGGCTGCTCAAATTTAGAGAGAATTTATTGTATTTTCAATCTGTTCTGTTTGCACAGGTTTTAAAATATGGAACTAGGCAAAATAGGTATCACCATTTTTTTTTGATCTGATGCAATTTTTTTTTTTTTCAACTTGACAGAACTAAATTAAAAAGTCCAGGTACAATTTAAGCTTTCATAGAAGGGGATTGCTGGTGGTAAAGAGAGGTGAATAAATGTCTCACACGTTTACATCTCTGTGATGAGATATTGTATCAACAATCTCAGTAGAGTAATCAGAAACTGTTGTAGCTTGTCTATATACTATAAAATGATGCATCTGACTTAGAAATGGACCAAAATATACATTTGGTCTCATTTTCTGTTCCTCAAGCATACCAGGACACAAAGCAAGCTGAAGTGTATTATTTCATGTATATCATCGATAGACTGCTGTACTCAATGCTTTTACCAGACTACGATTCATGCCCTAGTCTCTAGTCTACTAGTGCACAAATCCACGGAAATTAGAAGCATTCTTTAAAATTTACATCTAACTAAGGGCTTGATTTGCTTATAGAACTTCTTCTACTGTTTAAGGATAACAAATTGAACTGAACAGAATGGCTTGATTTTCAGGAATCAGGCTGAGCTTCCAAGTGGCACAAATAGGACTTTTGTCACCTTTTCTCACCCATTTACTTGCATATTCAGTGATAAAATTTGTAAACAACACTGAAAGGAGATAAAGACAAAAAACACAACTTCATTTTCACTTCCAACTTCACAGAATAGAGTTACAAGGATTTATTAAGCTGGTGATCTTCTACACAGATGTCGCTGCATTTGTTCTATATTCTGAAATAAAACTACCAGAGTCCACATTTCTCTTTGACAGTTACCTCTGGGTTGAGTCCCTTCATGAGGGAGACAGTGGTATTTAACATAAAATGTGTAGTAATCTCTCACTAAAACCACAAATTTATCCAAGTGGCTATAGTCCTGGAGAAGGATCGAAGTACATGCAGTAAAGTAGCAAAAACATTTGAGATTCACTAGCTCAGTAAGAGCAGTTGGTTCAGTATTGTATTGCAAGGAGGCATCTTCCACCAGCAGAGAAGTCATTCATTGGTTTTTCTTCTGTGCAAGATTAAAAACTGATTTCAAACTTTTTCTAAGAAATGAAGTACAATCACATTTTAACAAAGTATCAGGTTGGGTCACCCTGGCTCTGTCTATCTTGATTTCAACATCAGTTGTCTTGTGTTAGTGTAAACAACACTATCCTTGCTTCCTCCCAACTTTGAAAAACATACTGTCACTTAAAGCAAAACCTCCTTGTGAAAATATCTTTTGGGAGGAATTTTGGTAAATTTTTTATGTCAAATTTTCATCCTGATTCAATTTGACATATTTTCCCAGAATACAAACTACCTCCCTTGTTATATTGAACTAATCACTTCAAGTGAAGGCTTTCTGGGATGGAGTGAACAACTCGTTCACTCAACAATTCATACTCACAGTACAAACAAACACCAAAGTTTTAAATCCTAATTGTAAAAATATTTTAATACCTTTTTTTTTTTTTTTTTTAGTGACTCATAACAGAGTAAATTCCACTATTCAGTATGTAATCTATGACTCTCGTCGAGGAAATGAGCATGTGTACCCAAGAAAATGTTAACCAAAATGGTGGTGAAAGAAATTGTTCACAGGACTTGCAATACTAGTGCATTTCATCCTTCACCAAAGCCCAAAATAACCTGTAGAATCCTTGTCATTTCCACTAAATCACTTCTATTGACAGTACCATATGCACATATTAATTTTAACAAACAAACAAACAAACAAAACAAACAAAAGAAACAACACAGTCACAGGTGGGAAATATAGTATGTCTTCCTGTGCACTTTAACATGCCTATTAATGCAAACCCTAATTTTTCATGTCCTATCTGGAAATAAAGCATGCAAGTACCAAATGGCAATCCATTCTTTCCTGCCTGTTGCCTAGCCATGTTACCTGATCTCTCACTGTTTCCTTGCCCAGATAACAGAGTTGTTCTTCTCTGCACGCAGCTGTTTGAACAGCCTGTATCTGGTTCACACCTGTACAAACTATGCAGAAAAAGACCCCAAATCTGAAGGCTTTGAAGGCGCCTGAGACTTACCAAAGGATTAAGACTTTCAAACACATGAAATTTCATTTATTTTAAAAAGGAAAACAGAAACTACCATCTAAACTTTATGTGAGGGGGATTAGCCAGGAAATAGACTGAGATTCAACACCTTTTGGACTGATGGCATTTAGTCCTTCATTCCTCAGCTTCTGAAATAGGCCTCTAATCATAAGGTTACAGACCACACAGATGGAGGTAGGAACATGGATCAGAACCAAGAACATTCTTCCAGGAGTGTGCCACCACTGGGCTGCAAAGAGGCATGCCTAGAGAGTGTCAGGGAAAACACTGGTCTTGCGTTTTCTGTCGCAGACTGGTAATGTACCAGCATAGCTAAGAGATGTGGAGAAGAGGGAACCCCTCTGGCTGAGCAAACAGCTGAACTGATAGCTCCACTTCCTGGAGAAATTTTCGGATGTAAACATCCCAATATAAAGTTGTGAGCTCTTTGGGAATAAATAAATAAACTAAAAAGTCAACACCCCACCCCACCCCAGAACACATACACACACAGACACACAAAACAATGATAGATAGGCTTGTTGCATGATAAAATATCAGGACCCTGCCAGCAGAGAAACCTTACGTCAGATCTGACAGTGGAGTACTTTGCTTGGGGAAAGTCTCACTGATTTTGAACCTAAATTTATTCAGAACAAAATCAAAGATATCTCCTCCTCCTCCGCAAACTGTTATCTTTGCTTCTCAAATCATTCACGTAAGAGGAACTATCTCAAGTATAAAATGAAGGGAAGACCTGGAATCTTCCAGTCACACTAGTTTCATGATAAGCTAAGTAGTCTCATTAATGTTTCACTCTCATGTTTTCAGACTTGGACTGACAAGCCATCAGTAGGTGGTCTGAGATGGCAAGGAGAGTGTAAAGTGGAGTAAAGGGACCTTTCACGCTTTATCCTTTCTGATGAAATATGGAGTAGATCACTGCAGTGACTTGCCCAGTTTATGGCACCAGGGCATTCCAGCATGGCTGTGGATCCTGACTCCCTTGGGAAGACCTGTAGATTTAGCTCACATCCCAGGGACCAGTCTGGGAAAGTAGTGACCTCTGCCTGGAAGAGGAGATGTCTGGACAAGGCCAGGAATGGAGCTACACCGCTTGTGTTACAAATAGGCCAGAGGTCCATTTCCATATCAGATGACTCACAATCAAAGAAAACAGACTGTAGTGCTGAACTTCCTTACAACAAGCTGTAGTTAGTACTTTCAAATTCCTTTCCTCTGCTCACAGCTAGCATTACAAATCTGTGAGATGAAGCACGTACATGTATGGAGAAGCCTCTAACTACTTTACAGATAGCAGAAGGACTGTAAAGGATAGTGGCCATAAACAATGTAGTTCCCACACAATCTTCGTGTGCTGGAAATTTGCTGTTACATGATAAACTAATCCTCATGAATCTCATTTACTTTCAGCTAACTCATTAAAAATGTATATATATATATATATATATATATATATATATTTCCAGGAAAGATAAAACAAATCTGAATGCCATTGTTAGATAAAAAGACCAAAGGCTTCATATAGACCCTATTTACACCTGTACTACCCCAATGTTGCATTAGTGGATTGTAAGGTAGTATATTGTACAGCTCAAAGAAAATTAAAAAGAATCCAGATATTTTCTGCTGTATATTTCCACTTTAAAAAGACCACTACCAAATAAACAACATCTTAAAAGAGCTATGTCTAGGGACATTGTTATCGCACCAGCAGCTTAAAGGAAAAGTAAGGGAAAGGAAAAGTACACACAAGGGAGTACAGAATCTGATGAATATGTTTAACTGGTCATGTTCTAATTGCTTCTACTATAACCTAGAACTGCAACCTGCAGATCCAAGGAACCACCATAGAGAAACAAACTACTAATAATGAATAATGAAGAGTAAATTTCAAAATAATAGAATCATAGAATATACTGAG
>VXAA01003071.1:0-60735 GCA_013399115.1 Anseranas semipalmata
CTCTACAGGTACCTTAAAGGAGTGGAGTGCTGAATTTGAGCCCAGTCTGTTGGAGGTGCCAGCCAGTTTGGCTGCCCAGGAAAATCTCCCTTTGAGTGTGAAGCAGGTGCCCTTTTGTGTCCTTCAAGCCAAGACCCTGGTCAATCCACTTAGTGTTCTTGGGAGACGCTTCAGGTAGATTTGGTACTTAAACACCAAAGGCAGTGACCAAGGAAAGATATCCTTACAGAAATGATGTTTTACTTGTACCAGTGCTCTCAGAACAAGTCATTCTCTTTGCTCACGGTAGCTGGCAGTGAGGAAAGAAGCACTAGTCTTGAGGTTAATGCTGTAGGATGTCCCTACCCTACATCCAGGCTTGTCAGACACAATGACAGTTGCATCAAGGATCCACCACTTTCTGAACGCTCCTTTTTCCTCTCCAGGGAGAGACAGCAATATCGCATACATCTCTGATCATGGACACACAGCCAGATCTTGGCAGGACATTTCAGGGTGGGCTTGATCCATTGGACACTCACAAGCTTACTGTTTTCAAAATTGCGGCCCTGCAATCAGTGAGGATCCATTGTTCATTATGCTTTCTCTATGAAGCAACATCAGACGCTTCCTCCCCCTCTGCTCTATGAAATGCAGTGTGAACAGGAGGCATCAGTGGGGTATCAAAAGCCTTGTCCTATGCACTTGGGTGCTGCACTATTGTGGGGCTGCTACTAGGGCAGGGGGCATGGGAACAGGCTTACGTTGCAGCAGGTGGGAAGCACGTCCTCTATGCTGGTCCCCAGGCATGTCCCAGACCTGTGACTCTTCATTCATTGCAGTAGCTTCCCTTCTACACACCTTCTCTCTTCCAAACTGGGATGTCACTTTATAAGGACAGCCCTACAGCTTCCCTTTTCAACTTCCCACCCTTCAAAGGAAGACAAAAGAAGCTAGAATTTTTTTACGGTATCTTGTAACAGACCATCTCCTACTGGGGATTGAATTATCAGTGCTGTCTCTTATAGTGAGATCAACACACTACTCTGTATATATTTTAGACAATGCCTTTACGGCCTTTTAAATCAACATGCTCTCAGATCTCTCTCAGCGTCACCTACGGCACAAATTCTTTTTCTCCAATTTTCTGTAAGCTGCCATAATTAGATGGATTAGGGGAGTAAACAATCTATCATTTACCTTCTTGAATGTAGTAGATGAAACTCCACTATACAGCATCACATCCCATTAAAAGACTGCCTCACTGAACACAAGCTATTTCACAGTGATGGAGGTCTTAATAACCGTGCCTAAAGGGAAGTTATTATTGGAAAGAAATATCAGGCATACAAGCCATGGCAAATGCATGGATGATGTTAGGGTTGGAAATTCACATCATCAGGTTGTGATCCAGACCAGCAGGCAGCAGAGCAAATATGCTACTGGACTGCTGTGCATAATCTTGGAGTTCAGCATGTGTACCCCGTGTACACCCCCGAAAAGTGTCCTGGGGACATGCAGAAAAGAACTGCATTTCATTTCTACGTGCAGTGCCTTTTGCCAAGTGGCCTTTCATTTATTGGTTTTAACCCCCTGCATGCTGCACTACTGGTGTCTCCTTGCAGTTCACAGCATTGCTTTGCAGTCCTTTTGGTGCCACGTCTGCAGTCACTTTTGCCAGTCCTACTTCCCACTTTATTTTTCTTTGTGCTTTTTATTTTTATTTATTTATATATTTTTTTGGAAATCCTAACATCAGTGTGAAGCTGAGTTCAATAGCACAGTCACATAAAATTATCTAACCACTTCTCTCTGCTCTGGTTGACAGAGGAGGCATTCTTTAGACAGATGATTTGAGCTGACTGAATTATATCAAGAGCAGTTGCAAAGACAGCCCTAAACAAAAATGCAAATTTTCTCCACAGTTATTCATAGGATCTTCCTTTTCAAACACCCGATTTTTTTTACTACCTTATTCACCAAAGTGAATACCAAATGTTTTCTGAATGTTACTGTGGCAGATTCCCTGTTTGTTTCAACAGCCACCCTGCAAAATATTTTGCTGTTTTTTGCTTGCAAATACTGATTTGTGGAAGCTAAACTTTGAGGAAATGTATTGGTTTTGATAAAACTTCTTCCTTGAAAGACTTCAATCCAGGACTAAAGTGATATTAGTCAGGTGGATGGGACTATCCAAACACAGAGCAGCCCAATAATGTTATTAATTGGACATTCACCTGAGATGTAATACAGCTTCAAAGCTCTGATGAAGTAAGCTGGACAGAAACCTGAACGCCTCTCAAGAAGTGGAGTTTGTGGGTAACCTAGGGTTTGAACGCTTCTTTCTTCATTTAACCCTTTGTTTCTTTCTCACGTAGAAAAATAAGATTTTTAAACAGAGGGTAAAAATTCTCTGTCATTCTCTAATGATTACCTGTCCTAAAATCCATGGGATGAATGGCTTTCTCTTCTCTTTCAACCATTTTAAAAACATTTTGTGTGCTCACTGAGCTGAGCAGCTGCAGAGGAAGACAGAAGACCACTCATTTTTGTACAGTCTTTTCCCCCATAGCAAATGGCAGGTCCAGAGCTTTTGTGCTAAGTTCTGTGGAAAAACAACAAGACTTTCTGTCCCAGAGAGATCAGTATATTTGCTGAATACTCTGAATCAGCTGTCATAGACACCAAGTTGCAATTGTTACAAAGCCTGAGACCCAACCTTAAACAGGTAAGATGGAACTGGGTGGTACTGCAGGCAATTTGACTGGAAGAGTGAAGCATAATTGTTGCCCTCAGCATGTTTCCTTCTCAGTGCTGTTGACCCTGGTCAGTGAATGTTGCACACACTCCTTTGCGATGAGCCCTTAGACACAAATATGTTGGTGATGATCATTTAATACTGATTAATAATAAGTACATCTCTAGAAAAAGGACTACTTTTTGCAAAAACGCTAAAGTTCATCACTTCAGTTTTTCTGGTGAATCATTTATGCATGTGAGCTACAACCTTTAAAAGAATGTATCTATACAGTATATCTAGACCTCCTAAAAATGCACTGTGATCCAACAACACCTACAGATGTCTCAGTATTAGCACAAAGCAAGGGAGTGACCAAAATATATACTCTCTCCTAGCAGTTACATTAAAAAAATGTTGGAACTTGTCATAAAGTATTTCTAGGAAATAAGACTTTCCAGAAGGCATCCAAAGTTCTGGGCAGCATCAGGAGAAAGCCTTCCTAGAAATCATAGCTCTGGCTGCTTTTCCAGAAGCTGTGTCAGTCTGGCCTCTGGATTCATCTTTCTTCTGATTCAGGAGTATGCCTTGAGTTTTGTAAGTCTGATTAGACAAGGAAGACAAACCACAGCAAAATTCACAAATGCTGTGGCCCTGAATGAGCTAAGAAAAGTTAACATTCAGACATGACGTGCATGAACATGCGTGCCTGCCATTTGATAAGTGGAATGTGACATGTTATGTGGCAAGTTCCTCAGATCCTGCACAGCGTGTCAGTGTAAGCATGAGAAGTTCTTCATCCGAGAGGTAAGAAATGGAGGAAAAGGTGGAATTGAAAAGGAAGGTTAGGAGCACTTTTCCCCATGCTACTATTTTCAGCACTGCTGCTGCTAATTTGTGTTTAGGTATGAGCAGCTGTCATCTCTGTGCCTTTTACATCTTAGTAGAAGTCAATCACAAGTTGGCATATCCTCCCGTACTTCCCTGGTCTGGCTGTTGCTTGAAAACCTTGTTTCAACATAAGCATCACATTTCCTGTTGTTCATGATTTTAATGTGAACACTCAGAAGTAATTTGATATCCTTTTTGTTGGACAGTTTTGCTTTGGCTTGTATCATGTTGTTTTTTTTTTTTTTTTACAGGGATGTTTTTAGCCAGTATTTCAAAGGAATAAAATGTTTCTTTTAAAACCCAAGCATATTTGAGGTTCATCAGGCCAAAATAAACGTACAATGACTTGTAAATTGCTGACATGATAGACAAAGAAGCAATTTTAAGCCATGCTGGTCCTGTAACAGCATGAGTCCATATCCTAGCTGAGGCAGAGATTATGCCAGTAGAAGGAAAGAAAAGTGACCTGGCAGCAGATCAGATATGCTGAAATCTCAGTGGGAGGAGAGCTTGCAGATCCTCCATGATAATTAGTTTGGGGTTGGAGGGGATATAAAGCTCCCAGGGCTTTTGCAAGCTAAGTCATAGAGAGAGCAGCATGCGGCAGCGGAGGAAGGCAGTGAGTGGAGTGCGGCACACCACGGCAGCAATTAGGTGCCAAGGTCTGGGAGGATGCTGTGGCAGAAGGAACTAATGGGTGTTGGAGTGCAGGCCCTGTGGATCAAGCAGAGCTTGTCGTGCTCAGGAAGGTGAGAAAGTGAAGCTGGAGATCATCTCCAGTAGCAAGCTCCTCTTCACCCCATTTCCTCTTTTAGGTTACCCTTTCTTTTTAGCTGCCATAACTCATCTGCCATTACTTAACTGCCACTTCTCATCTCAAAAGAACAGGCATTCAGTTTGACTCCAAAGTCCCTTAACCCTAAACATATTGGAAATGCTTTCGGCATTGTACTCCTTGGCATGGAACCTGCCAGCATTGCTCAATGCTTTGTAATAAAGAGCATCCATCTTCCTTGGGAGGGCTTAGATATAAAAAGAGAATTTAGCTTTCTTTAGTCTTTTCTATTTCCCTGAATTTTCTCCAAAGCACTTAAAAGATACAGTGATCACACAGTTACTGTTGCCAGTAAGCAACTTCTCTCCTGGAACTTTTAGAGCTTGTTTCACAAGGGGGAAAGGTGCAGGCCAGACCATTTATTCATTTTCCTTGGTGTCTTACACTTCAGGCAGGTCTGCTAGAAGGGAAAGGGACCACAGGCTGCAGTGTCATGAAGGACACATCCCAGAGCACTGCCTCCAGCCTGCTCATACAATATCAGTACAGAGTATAAATGCAAGCCAAGACCTCATGACTCAGGTGGCAGACCCAATTGGGTGCCACCTGAGATTAGCTCTATAAATCACAAGGGGTTTGTATTGATGTCATTGCTGTGGGGCTTGGCTTTTGTTTTGATTTTAAAACTGAAGTCCTAAAAGAACACTGCAGGGATATCCTTATCCCATGCAGTACGGATACTTCTGAAGAGCTTGTATAGCACAGGTAAAGTTCCTTCTCCATCCCTGTTCCTAAATCAGCAAAAGACCAATTGGTGGAAAGGATTAAAGAGCACTTGATATTTCCTTCTAAGCTGCATGCTTGTTTTATGCCACTCAATGAATCTTTCTCAGACTTTCAGTGTTTCCATTTTTTTCAATATTCTGGCTGTAAATGATATTAAAAAGTAAATCTTAAAGATGCACTCAGTGTGAAACAGAGCCGTGAATCACCGTTCCCCCTACAGGCTGGCTCTCCATCTGCAGTCCTGCCAATTCCCATCATTTCACACAGGCACAGCTCCTCTGTCCCACTTCCCACCATCTGCACATGAAAACAGCCTGTTTGCAAAAAGCAAGGGTAATCTTTGGGTTAGCTGCAGCTTGAACATATATCTCTTGGGTGTGCAGGCAAGCCTCCCTGTGGTGTCAGGTGTCTAGAATAAAAGCAGAAAGGTTGGCCAGGCCGTCCAACGCTACCCAGCAGGAGCAGAGTTGTTGGCTCAGGGAGCAGAGCACAGCACTCTTTCTGGTCCCTGGCACAAGTGGCAGTGTCTGGAGATTGCCTTAAAGTGCTGCACTTACCTGTCTAGAGTCATCTTACACAGTGGAGTTACTTTAGGACATGAATAAACCAATTTCAGGGTATTGTGGCACCTGTTACGATGTATGGAGTATCTATAATCTCACCTGAATCGAGGCCAATGTATTTACCAAATCCTGGGTCCTCATGTGAGAGCTAAAACTTAGATTCCAGCCTGACCATAGCACATAACAATTGAGAAGATCGTTTGCAAATGTCCTAGCCCTAGCTCATGCTAGGAAACCTCTGCCCCAACAGAAAGTTGGGAGTAGTGGCACTGCAGTTTCAGGGAACTGCAAAGGAAGGAGAGGAATGTATCCCTTGAGCAGTCATGGAGACACTCCAGGTTTGGGTGTGAGGCATTTTTTGTGCTTTTGGTTGAAAGCACCACTGGGTTTAAGCAGCACAGAAAGGTCCCTTTCTGACCAGAAACCAAACACTGTTTCTTGTGCTGGCTCTGCATAGCAGAGCTATAGTTTTGAAAAAGCTCTAATGCTCTTCTGTTCTTTCTAGTATAATGAACTTTAAAAAACAGGACCCCCCTCCACTCCCCAGCAGCCCTCAGGGCCCCATCCTCACATATTCTGTTTTCTTTCCTACCTCAGGGCACCGTTTGACAGCTAAGCTATTGTAAAAATTCTCCTGAAAAGTATTGGCGCTTGTGTAAATGGAAGCACTTGCAGGACCCTGTGCTACCATTTGCAAACAATTTGTTGCAAACATTTGTTGTGGCTGTATGCATGTGTGTGAGGGGAGGGGAGTGGGGCAAGGGGGTCTGTTTTCTGAGAGCTAGGAGCTCACAGATTTGAAGAGAATCCTCAGGAGGCTTTGATGTTTTCCAAGTCTCTCCCCTCAGAGAGCAAAGCAATGGTGGGAAGCAATCACCTAAAATAGGTGGCAAGATGACCATGCAGGAGGCAGGGAAACACCGTCACTCTCTTGGGTCATTCCCCCCACCAACACTTCCCTCATATTTCTTAAAAAAACAGGCAGGAATCTGAGAAAGGTAGTACAATGTGGCTTGTCTTTCTCCCTTTCCCCTTTCTCCACTGTAAATTTCTTAAATAGGCCCAAGAGAATAAATCGCTTCTTCAAGTTTTATCAACAAGAATGCAGCCCTGCAGAGTTAGAGTTCAGTGCTCAAAGACTGCTTTCATGTTTGGCAAGAAGCTTTCAGGCCAATAAATATATATTGGGAGGGGTGACTCTTCCCTTCTGATGGTACAGAATTTGCATTTCCTGGATGCAACTTGTCTCCCTGATGCATTTTTAAGGTTCCAGTCTAGTCTCCAGTAAATCATCTCCTGTATCCCAGGTTACAATAAGACCTACACCAACTGGAACACCGGAGAGACTTGCTGGACTGTGGAGCCAGCCCCATTTAGTACGAACTATTCCACAAGGCATTATCCCAAAATGACAATTTGGACTTTTCAGATATGCACCACATAATTCAAAAATAATTTTTTTAAGCCTGCTTTGTGCCATAAAGTTTCTCACTTCAGTAACATCAGATGCTGTTTCAAAAGTCCTGATTTTCAATTAATTGCAAAAGTGAAAGATTGGGAAGACTGAAAAAGAGGACAAAATGTCCACATATGCATATGTGTGCTAGTTTCTGACAGAGAACATTAGAGAAGAGCAATGCTGATCGACAATGTTAGAGAAAAAACAAGGAAAACATCTATTTCCTTGAAAAAGAAAATTTGGCATTTGCAGTATTAGTTTATGTCCATTTCACTCAAATTCACCAGGTTTTGAATTAAATTGTCTTTCAGAAGAACTGACCCTCTTTGCAGAAAGCTGGAGAGAGACAAGATGGATCTTTCCTAATGTTGGTTTCAAAGATGAGCTTTCGGAATAACTTTGTCCTCCCTGTGATAAAGCCTCATTCAGGGGGTACAGCATGGCAATTTCTGGTTCCTCCTTCTCTGTTGAATTGGTTTGCCTCTCCACTCAAGGAGAGGAAAAGAACTGAAGAAACAGAACTCCACAGCAAAGCACGGCTTATCAGCTCTTCGAAGAAGAACTTTCTTTCCGAAAAAGAGACTGACATTTTTTGGACAAGCAGGTGTGCTGCATTACCACCCACTATTCTTTTCTGAGTGTTTTGCAGAGCCAGGTGCTCAACACACCATTGAGACTTCAGTGCTAGCTGAAGGCATAGAACAGGTCAGCTTACCACTTTGTCACCCCTCAGGCTATGGAGTGCATGGCTAAATCCTGTCAATTCCATCCCTTGGATGTGATTAATGGACTACAGTGAGATCTGATTTGCAGTAATGTCCTCTGGTAGTTGAGATGAATAAAGCTCTCCCTACGTACCCCTACAGCCATAGGTCTGGAGTTACACTCCAATAGCTAAACTCAGAGGCCTCCAAGCTGCTGTTTTAGGCTGCTGTTAGATTCAGGTTGACATTACTATGTCAGTTTTCATTTCAAGGTGTTTATCCCAGGCTACACAGGAAAAAAAAAGACTTCTGGAGTTCTCTGATACCAGGAACTAGGATCATAAGCACAAGTCTGTCATCTCTAATCCAAAACTGACTGAGATTAATAGTAATCTCCCCACTGAGTATGGGTGAGGCTCATTTTTCCTGTGACCTAGTCCAGCCTTAGTTATATCATAGATCGATCAGAAGACCTGTCATTTTTGTCACTGACTACTTACACCAGCACACTAATATTGCTATATAAGTGCTTAAAATAATAATTAGAACTCAATGAATAATGAATAAGCTGAATAATTTATTCAGATATATTGAAAAACTTGTTGAGCAACTTATTTGATGAATATATTTAATAACTCACTCTGTCCTATATCTTTGTGAATAATATTTTTAAACTAGATGAGTAATTTGTTTTTAAAAAACTGTAACATTTGTCAAATAAATTATCTGTTGAATATTATTCAACCAACTCTAATAATACTGAGTTACCAGCTAGTGCATACTTAAATGGCCACTGGAGGCCCAAACAAGCACAGCTGATCTTTCTGGGAAGGCTTTTTGCTTATCTCTAATAAAATACTTATTGTGATGAAATATGATCTTTCTACCTCAAGAATGCATTTTTACTTTTTAGTGGAGTAAAAGGAGACAGAAGCAGTAGCAGAAGAGAATAAAGATCCCCCTTCTTAATTCCTTAAACTATAGCAACATGCTCATCTTCAGATGGGATGAGAGCTACCACACATGAAGTAGCACAGGAGGACAAGCTCACTTAGGTAGCTTAATTATGTCTGTGTTCCTGTTTCCTCATCTCTGGTGTAAATCAAGCATCAAGAAAGCACTGAACTCTGAGCTCGGCTTTATGACCCTGCAAGAATTGATCCTGCCAGAGGGTTTTTTGCCACGGGCTAGAAGGTTGGCAATGTGTAAGTGCAGGATTAGTACCCATTCAAGTCAAAGGAGCTTTCCTCAATCAGGATATGAAAAGGGAGAACCCCAGGACAAAAGTTTCACATAAGCGACCCTCCCACCCAAGGGTACATCCACAGCAATAGTAAATGGACCCACATTAAAGCCAATGAAACAGCATCTGTTCCTGCTGCCTGATAATTACCAAAGGTCATGGTTGAGAAGTTTTCTTCCCTATTGATCTAGTGCACTTTCCCCCTGCCCTGGATGCCTTTGTTCAACTCTGATAGATGCTCAGACCCAGGACTGAGCTTCCCCAAGGAGCCATGCAGTGTACTTGGTAGCAATCCAGCTTTTGATACTGAAAATAATATTTATTGCTCAGGGAGAAAGAGCTCATATTTTTTCAACTCCTACCTGGACTGACCTAGTTGGGTTTAGCCTTGAAGAAGAGGAATGCAGCAAAGTGCCCTTAAAGATTAAAATTGATTTTACTTTTTACAGCTTTGCTTTAAAGCCTTGGGCTGAACTACAATTTGCCATTATAATTACAGTGTATTAAACACACAGTTCTTACTTGTAGCCTTCACTATTCTGGCTCAGGTACCTTTGGATGTATGACCTTAGTGTTTTATTCAAGTGTTCTCTCCATAATAATCTCATTAAAAGTTGTATCATGTAAAAATGAAGCTAACATTCCTTCTTTCCTCAATTATCTGCAAAGCTTCTTGTATATATATATACACAAGGGGCCAAGTAGACATCCTCTCCTAGGACTGTCAGGCACTGCCATTGGAAAAGACAGTATTCACAGGTTATTCGTGTTCTTCTGAGCCTACTCTTCAGCATCCTCCAAGACAAGTTTTATTTACTTTGGTCACCCACCTGTGACCACCAGCATAAGACTTTGACCTTAGGTCAGCTATGTAAAGGAAAGGGCAGGGTGATTTTTTTAAGCTTTGAAAGTTGTGTGCAGCTAAGTGTCTCAAGGCGCCTTGGTCAGTATTGTATGTGAATGTGAGAGGATGGAGGGCTGGAGCACTCTTGAGCTTTGCCTGTATTTTCTTACCTACAGAACAAGTTGCCACGTTCCAGCCTGTAAGTAAATATTGTCAGCTGAGGAGTTTGGGTTCCAGTGTGAGCCCAAGTCTTAAGTTAGATGGTGCTCTAAAGGTCAGTAGGTCAGTTGCCTGAACTGAAGATCATATTTTGTTTCATGCACTCTCTGTAAGCACTGGAAACCTCTTTGTATACATCTGCATATAGAAGGATTGTCTCTGTAGCAGTTGGGGTTGCACATGCATTCAGCCCAACTGGTACTGAATAATTGAGAAGGATTTGGAGAAGGAATGTGTTCTGTATCAGGCTCAGTTGGATATTTCACACAGAAGGGCAAAGCATAAAGATGGAAGAGGCATCTGATGTGATAATCACAACTCGTGCATTGGATTTCTAGATATTTCCAGAGGGCTGAACAGGCAATTACAGATGGAAGAATGTGGAGCAGCCACGACTCATGTTTTGGGAAGGGGTGACAAGCTTGTAGCCAAGTCCTTCCAGCACAGACGGAAAGTCCATATGCAATACTTGAACCATGGACTCTGGAGCCATTCTCTCTTGCTGCAGGATACAAAGTCAATCCCATTGGCTTAAGTAGCTGCAGTTGTTACCAACAGCAGGAGAATGGCTTTCCCTCGCATGTATTCCTGTATCTACGAAATGGTGGCTTTAAAACATGGATTCTAGTAAGAACTACCTTGTGAGAGTCACTGCTTTAGGACAGGCAGACCCTGGCTTCCTCATCTCTAGTTTTTGTAAGCTCATCACTCCAGCTCCCTTGCCTTAAGCCCCTGCAAATGCTCTTGCAGATATCACTTATATTTCCAAGCAGTTTAAAACATTTAGTTCAGCTGGAACTGCATTCCTCATTTGTCTGTATGCCCTATATATCCCACCTGCTATTTGAGCACAAGAGGCATATGGCGATTTCATGCCAGGAATCAGAAAAACTCCCATCTTTCCTCTGTCTGTATGTGTGTATCTGTATGTGTGTGCCTGTGCCTGCATGCATGCATGTGTACAGGGACTTACTTCTCTGTGCAAACTTTAGGTACAGTCTCAAACCCTATAAACAAGTACAGCTGATGGATTTCTAAGTTTTAGTATTAGAAGAGTCCATTTCAAGTTGTGCACTTGCAAAACCATGCAAAGAAATGAAGTGGCATCTACTATCTTGCCTCAACTTATAGTGCAATGGACAGCTCTGTAATGCAAAGTAATATTGATCTTGCTAGTGTTACGTGGACCTTCACCTTTAACTGGCAACCTGGGATGCTTTCAGCTCAGGTTGGCTGGACTTTCAGGGATTCAACCTATGAACTAAATCATTGCAGCATATTAGCTCCTCTTCCTATGTTGCTTGAATGTTATTTCAGCATGTAATTCTTCACAAGCGAACTTTTTGGTAGGCAGTCCAATTTACTGCATACATAGACACGTTTCGAAACTTATTAAGTCATTTCAGTTTTCACCTTTTATGATATAAAATCATGGCATATAGGCATATCAAGTATGTTTTAGTCTCAAGTAGCTCTGCAATAATTAACGTTAATTCTATTGTTACAGATGTATTATTGGATTTTTTCATAATTTCAGTAAACACCCGATATGCAATTTTGGAAAAATTGCATCATAGTGTGTAGTACTTTTTCATTTTCTATATAACATAACCACATTGTCAATAAATGGCCAGGACTTCTCCATGCCTCTTGTGTTTAACAGACCTACATTATGCTTTTTCGCCATTATCTCTTCTCTAGGCTGAAGAGTCCTAGTATATTTTGTTGTTGCTCATTGGGAAAGCCATTCCATGTCTTTGATTATTTTGCTCTCTTGTAGCACCTTTTCTGATTCTGCTATGTTCTTTCTGAGACCAAGGGACCAGATTGCACTCAGTCTCTAAAGTGCAGGTGCACAATGGATCTTCTAGTGGCATAAAGATATTTCCTGTTGTGATTGCTAACCCTTCCTCAAAATTTCTAACATTTTGATTGCTTTTGGCTACTGCTGCACCCTGAACTGACGTTTTTGTAGTGCTATCTATTATTACCTGAAGATCTCATTCCTGATGGTAATAGCCGGCTCAGAACCCATCATTATACATGTAAAATTAGGATTTTTCCCAGTATGCCTTGCTTCAAATTTACCCATGCTGTTACTTTATGTCCAGTTGTTTGCCGTAGTGAGAGGCTTTTACAGTTTTTCACAGTCATGTCTTTTGTTACTGAGAATAAGTTAGCATTAGCAAACATCTTACAATTAATGCTCTTTTTTCCAGATCATTTATGCGCTTGTGAACAGCATGGGACTGAGAAGCTCCACTGACAACTAACCTGTCTACAAAAAAGTACAGTTTACTCATACCTTCTCTTTCCTGTCTTTTGACCAGTTATATATCCATATAAGGATATTCACTCTTATCCTGTGATAGGTTAGGATTTTAAGAACTGTCACTGAGGACCTTGTAGAATGTCTTTCAGAAGTCTACGTGGGCTATTACCACTGGCTATCAACTACCTCCACATGTCAACATGGAAAGATGAATCCCTAAAAGAAAAGTTTTGGTGTGGAAACTTCCCCAAGTTCTTCTTGTTTAGTGCAGTCAGATTTAAGTTTTTCTGCTATGATTTTGTTGTCTTTGATCCCTCCTGTCCTTGACTTTTCCCTGGCCTTACAGACACTTTAGAAGACTCTTGGTCTTTAAGATGCAGCAACACAATTTATAATTAATGTTTGTGCTTTTTTGCAAGTTGAAGCACAATTTCTTTTCTTTTTTGGGGGCCTCTCTTACTGCATTTCAGCATTCTCAGCATACTGTTCCTTTGGTTTCTCTTGTTTTTAGTAGGACAAAACTTTGTGTTTTTTGAAGAATGCCTTCTTATTCCTAGCTCACTTATGCTTCTGTTAAGCTAGGCCTGTTGGCTTTTGGTCTTTCTTAAACATCTATTGATAAGTAGTACGCATTTGCTCTGAGCATCCACATGGCATCTTTGAACAGTCTCAGTGTTGTCCAAAAAGATTTTGGCATTTTAACCACTCATTTCAGCTTCTTTTTAACAAGACCCCTCCATTTTTCTGTAGTTCACCTTTTAAAAAGTTCATGACTGCAGTAGTGGGCCTCTTGGTTCTTGCTGGAGGAACAAGGATGCTGGAATTAAATACAGTGCTGTCACTGTTCCCAGCAGCTCTGTGACAGTCACCAAGTCCTGTGCACTGGGACTCAAGAGGACTTCGCCTCTTTTGACTTCCCTGCCTAGAACTTCCATAAAAGTGAGACTGGCAATATCAGAAAGTTCCGTGCACACATCACACCCTACAGTGAAGTTTACCCAGTATATGAGGGCAATCGTAGCCTTCTTTTTTTTGTTCATTTCTGACTTCGTTGATCTCCCTTAGTGTGTCAGTCTCTATCACCGTCCTTATCAGGTAGTCAGTAATGCATTCATATTGCTGTATTTTTCCTTCATGGAACTGGAGTTTCATTCATAGGGTTTCTATTACTTGTTGACAAGGTTTGCTTGATTGTTAATCTGATTTGACTCAAAGCTTCCTTTAGGCTGTAGTATCATCCTTACATCTCTACAGCCTATTTTATCTTTCCAACATAATTTTGCAAAGTGGTATTACATTGTCCATCTTCTTCTCCTTCCATTGAATTTTCAATATGTCTTCTATGTCTTTATATTCATCTAAATATTCCTATCTTCCATCATGCTTCTTAAGCTTCCATATAAAGGTAGATGTATGCATAAAATTGCTTTTCCTTTTCTTCTTCTCTGCACCATCATGCATTTGTTTGTCCTGTGCTTTACCTGAGCATACAGAGTTCTTGTAATGTCAGGATGCGTCCTCCAAAGCCCTGTGCTCCTCGACAGCCTCATGTGAGCACCCTCCTGAGCAGCACTGGTGGCTGGAACTCCCTGGACAGGTTCCCTTCTTTCCAGACATCTACCTAGTCTTGATGGTTGCAAACTCACTTACATACATATTTTTCCCAACAGCATTTCCCAGGAGCCTAGTAAAAATGTGAGACTTGCTGCTGCTCAGCCTGCAGATAAACTAGCAAACAACCTTTGCTACAAACACAAGCCCAGATAGGTGTATGTTTCATAACCAATAACCACAACAAAGCCACCCACTTCAGTCCCTCATATACAGGCAGTTTCTTATAATCCCACCCTCCTCACAAAATTCCTCAAAACCACACCTGCTTCCCCTTCAGGATTAGGGTTTTGTGACCCAAACAGGTATACAGAGCAATCACAGACAAGTAGTTAACAGAACATGAAAATGGAGAAGCAACAATGAAAATCATCGTGGTTGGCCACAAGTTTGAGATGGCAGGCTACCTCGTGGACTGCAGAAGCTGTTGTTACACCATGTGGACATAATATCAGCACAGCATGTTTAAAGAAATGGGATGGTAGAACAACGTCTTGCACTAAATCCTTTTCAGTTGTCTTTTGAGAGCTGGCCAAAATAGGCTGGCAGAGATGCAAAACTGGTACTGTTCTGCCTCTGCTCACACCCTTGGAAGGCAGGCATGTGGTGGGGCTGTGAAGACATCCTTGGCCCTGGCACTGCAGCTGGGTTCATGTGCCCTACTGAGCTGTTCATAATGGCACAACTTCAAGACTCCTGTAAATCATGGTAGAGAGGAATTTTCTACCCCTTCCCCGCTTTACTTACTCTCCTGAGGCAATGAGCATAAATGCATTCCATTTTCAGTAATTTTCTCTGACTGAAAGGGGGAAAAATGCCACATCTGGGAATACGAAATCTGGAAAGAATGAGAAAAAAAGAGGCAGGAAGAAGAGAATTTTCCTGTTTTGGCCAAAATCTTTCTTTAGGGTGTAGAATGGTTGTATTGAAAAGGGTTCTGAACTGCTCTGAATTTGTGATTTTTACTTTGGTTTTACGGTTAGGTCCTTGTTGGTAGAGAGACCTCTACTGTGGCAGTAAATATTCTACATTTGTGAGTTTTCAGCAGCTAGCTGGAATCTCTCTTTCATCTCAACAGGAGCGTCTCTTCTTTGATTTTACTGTCTGCATTGCTGTTTAGTTTCTCCCTTCTTTATCATCTGATTCTGTCTGTAACAGGGAGACAGGTATACAGCACATCATTAAGAACAAGTAAACACCATTAAAACAATTCCACCTCATTGTCACTGCATTGTTTTGAATAGAATATTGACTCTTGAATAATACCAGGATTAGGGAGAAGCAGGTAGAAACTACATCATCAAAAGAAATGGGTTTACTCTAACTGCGTGCTCTAAGTGGGAAAAAGTTAAGAGATTTTTTCAACTGTAGCTCACACTCAGACATCCCTATTTTGAGTTGCCTCTACAGAAAACAAGCATGAACCGAAGCACAGGTATTATTTCAGAGTTAATTAAAGAAATATAAACTCATTCTCTTGCAATATAGTACCAGTCATGGTCCCCACTCTATGAAGCTGAGTCCCTCCACCTCAGGGAAAATATTACCTAAGGAAACACAATGTTTTGGAGGAGGGACAGCAGCCACACCAGGTTGTAGGATGATGTATGATGGCTGCTTCTATGTAACCACAAAATAAATGGTGGTAAAGGTTTAGTGGTCATACCTGTCTGCGGAGTTGTACACTATACTCCTTATGCCACGTATGCATTCAGATCTGGTTTTGCAGTCGTCTCCTCTCCCTATGACTCTTCTCAGAGCCTCACTGATACAGCTGAAAGCCATCAAGCCGGAAAGGTACAATATACATATTATATTACTGACACTGTGAGCTTCAGATTTTCTCTGAAATCATCACGGTGTTAACCAAAATGAAAGGAGGAAGGACATACTCAAAATGTGCTGGGCAGAGGCAGGAACTTTGCTGAGATACAGTGGTACAAATGCAAAGTTTTAGATGCAGAAGCCCAAATCTATTTATTGGTATAGAGCCTAAGATAAGGCCTAACCTCCCTTGGCCAGTAGCTTGTACATAATTATCAGTGGAGGGGAAAACAAAGCATCTGCTGGTTATAATGAATATTATTTGGAAGAGAGGTGCTAAATACTTCCCTTTATATTGGAGGAGTAAAGACGGTCAGTAATAGGCAGTTTCAAGAGTCAGGATGGGCTAGATTTGAGATCTGGATCCCAGCCCAGCATGACATCAGAGCCCTAACACAGGCAAGAGGCTGCTGAGCAGCCAAGTCTCCTCAAGGAGGAAGGGAGGTGAAGGAGGATGCCATCACAGCATTAAGTACCTTACTGAAGAAGTTGCTCCACAGCATCTGTAGGAACACAGTGGGACTGGCAACCTTTGTTCCTTGTCCTGTGACAGATAAAGGATCTTACAAAAATTCAGAATGCTGCTGATTTGATACTTCTTGGAATGGGAAGGATTAGGTTAGTTGGGTAGATCCTGCAGTTTTAGGGGGCAGTGGAAAATAATTCCTCCAAGCTCTGATCTTTGACCAAGGAAAGGATTCCACAGTGTTTCCTTGAAATATTCTCCAGCCTGGGTGTGCTCTCTCCTGAGTAAGAGGGAAGATAGGTTTTCTGTCAGACGCTGCTACTTCCTGCTACACAGGGAAGACTGTAAAGAAAGTAACCCCCATTATTTAAAAGAAAAACATGAAATCAGAAATTTGTAAATTTACAGACAAAGTGTCCCCCTGTGAGTCTTCCAAAAACCAAAGCTGGCATATGAGCTTTGTTCACACAGATTGTCTGTCCCTGGGCTCAGGATGTAACTGGGCTTGTTCAATATCCATTCCTCTTCCTCTCCTTTTGAATCAGTGTATTTTCAGTTTGGCATATAGAGGCTTTCCTTCTTGTATCAAGAAGCACCAGTACTGTTTGTTAAAATCTGTCTCTGACATTTTCTTGCACAGACAAGACGGGGGTCTCAGTTTTTTGAGAGATGGTGTGCTCCTGCTGCTTATTCCCTACTTAATCCTCCAAGTGTGACATCAGTCATCTCCATGAAAGTTACTGAGACTTCGCAGGCACAGGATTATCAGTGATATGTTCTCCAGTGAGGAATGCACAGCAGGAGAAGATGAATGCCAGAGAAAGAAAGAGGAGCCTGTTTTCATGCAAACATGACTCTTAATAAAGATTTTTGAAAGTGACAAAGTGGAAGCAGCAAGTATGCAAAACATAGAAAATGTACCTGATTTCCAAAAAAAAATGAATTGTCAGTAATCCTGACAATTACAGTTCCGTTAATTTAAATTCTATCCTTGGGGTGAAAATGAAGCAAATACGAGAGCGGAGAGGAGGAAAGAGAATCACTAAACAGCTGGAGATAAAATTTTAGTAATAAATATGACAATGGGTCCTCAGCCCAGTTGGATCCTTCAGGCACCACTAAAGTACAAATAGTAAAATAATAAATCTTCACAAAGAGATATAAAAGGTTTTAATAGAATTAAAGTAGTAGTGCCTACTGGAAATTCAGTTGGTATACTGCATTTTGGTTTTCCATAAAGTATTTGATATTGCATCTCCCATGAATGTACTTGAATAATTAATTTAGATTGGCTTCAGTAGGAGTTCTGCCACAGGGTCTACAAATTGGCGGAAAGAACATTAGCAAATGGTAATGATAAATGGCAGTGTTTTAATTTGGGGGAGGTAACAACTGGGGTGCCACAGGGATTGGTGTTATGTCCTATCTCATTTATCACCCTCATTAATTGGTCTGGAAGAAAAATAAACAGCGCATTAATGAAATTCACATTCAACGCTGGGGGGAAAGGGGCATTTCAAATCCTAGAAGGGATGAATATAAAGGAAGAAAACATTCAGAGAAAAGTGAGGAGCAAGGGCACAAAATTATTCTTAAAAAAAATAAAATGAAGTAATGGAACCACTAAATCTTGGTTGGAATATTTTGGGGAAAAATAATGAGAAAGAAGAACTGTTTGGGATCTTAAGGCCAGAAAGGGCCATATTGTTCATTTAATTTCATTCCCTTTGCAACACAGGCCAAATAAATTGATTCGTCCAAGCAGCCAGGTATTCTAAGTTCTGTGAGAATTTCTCTCTCAGAAATTCATCCAGTCTTAATTACAAACCTCAAATGATGAATGCTAACTGTTTGTTAACAGTTTGAAAGAATGCCTAAAAAAGTAAAGTGACCCAGCAGAAATGGTTTATTGATTATAACTATCACACTGTGTAATCTGACATAAGACAAAGTATTATATTATATTACCCATGTTGTGGCAACAGTCTGCTTCTTGTGGTTTCAGTACTGTGAAGATGGAGAACTTTAAGAAACCATCTTTAAACATTGCCTGTGCTTCTTCTAAGATAGCAAAAGGAAAAGGAGATAACCAATGATTGGATACATGGGAATGGCAACAAAGCTGCATCAGGGGAGGTTCAGACTAGATATTAGGAAAAAATTCTTTAGCGTGAGGATGGTCAAACACTGGAACAGGCTTCCTAGCAAGGTGGTTGATGCCCCATGCCTGACAGTGTTCAAGAGGCATTTGGATAATGCTCTTAACAAGTTTTAACTTTTGTTTGGTCCTGAAGTGGACAGGCATTTGGACTTGATGATCTTTGTAGGTTCCTTCCAACTGAACTATTCTATTCTATTCTATTCTATTCTATTCTATTCTATTCTATTCTATTCTATTCTATTCTATGTTACTGCAGGTTTCATACATTTTCTTTTATCTCCTCCTTTATTCATGCTCAGATGCTAGCAAACTGGAAGGCTCTTCTCATATCTTTTCTTTGTCATTGTCTCATTTTTCTCTTCTGTTTCTCTTCTGCCTATAACTCTGTGATTTTCTTTTTCTAATATGACCTACAATTAGTGACAAAGATTTCACTTCTCTGACAAACCAATTATTTGATAGATTGCAATGCTTTCAGAAGCCAAAGGCATCTGTTGTTCTCTCAGCCCTAATACAGAACTGCTTGCTAAATAGTTGTACAAGTATACACAATGCATTTTTGTATATTCTCATTGATAGTTCTTCCCATCATACCAAAAACATTTTGATGGTAACCTGGGCACATGCTTAGGTTTTGGGGAATTTGGCTTGGTAATTGAATGATTTGACTAACGCATAAATCACAAACTTATTTCTTATTAGAATAAGCAGTAAATAAGTAAACTAGAAAAGATTTTGCAGTGTGGCATGCAGCTTTAAAAAAAGTTGAAATAAATTTTGTGTTCTTTGCAGAGTCTTTGCACCATTGCAAAAACTGATGGTGCTGCCACAAAAATTCTGACCAAAACAGAGAGCAACAACTAGTCCATATTCAGACTGGTGTGCCAGCACCCTCTGAGAAATAGGCAGCGCATGTTCATTGAAGAGTATAGTACCAGTTCTTAGGGGGAATCATGGCATAACACATCCAGAGAGACTTTCCACCATTTTGACAGGTCTCCAGCAGTGAAACCTGTTTTCCCTTGGCTCTCGAAAGTGTGGCAATGAAAATGGTAGGACAGGTGGGCAATCTAGTTTAAGATGCTCTGCATCACAGTAGATGAACAAAGTGCCTTCTCTACACAGCTGCAAATGCAGCTGGCATCTCGTGTGCTGTTCTGAGCACCACATCACTGGAAAGATACTGAAAAGCTGGAGGGAGTTCAGAGAGGAGACACAATTATTATTAGGTAGCAGGAAGGCTTGATTGATATGGAAAGATTAAAAGAGCAAGCTATGTACATCTTGGCAAAGCAACAACTAAGAGGAGATATGATAATCACTTCCAAATAAATTCAAGGAAAATCCCAAGAGGGGAAGACTTTGTGCAGGCTTAGTACAATGGGGCATTGCATAATAGGATGAACTTTAGAGAAGGCAAACTTCTGAAGTTTGAATGTTAAGAAAAACTTCTTCTTTTCTAGTAAGATGTGGAGGAATACCCCTGGGGAAGCATTGCTCCAGGACTGCTTCAGCTATACTGGTTGCATTACAAGAAAAGAGTTAAGGAACCATTCTGCATTGATCAGACGAGGGAACAGACTCCTAAGGTCAGATGGTCTCTCTCTAAAGCCAGAGACGATGGGCTGCTCTGTGTTTGCTGAATTCTCCCTAAAGAGCATGCTGCTGTTGTTTTGTGAGGGAGGCATCATCTTGTCTTTAAAGCTGTTGTGTCTGTCATTCAGTGAGATTAGCACTGATGCTGTATGCACCAGCCCGCTAATTGTTCCAGGAAGAGGCTGTATTCTAAGAGAAATACCATCTGCAGGATTCATTCAGCAGGTTTTCTTTATTAAAGAGTTGAAATGCATGGACATGTAACAAGAAACAAAGGAAGCAGAGGTGGCAGTGCCCAGTGTGTTACAGTGAAACTACTGAATTACTTGCAAAAGTGCGCAAGTGAAGGCCTTGAGCGAAATATCGCAGCAAGGAATTTTGAAAAGCATCTGCTGGTGTCACAGCCACTATCAGTGTTGAATTAGTAGCTGTGCGAAGTACACTGTGGCTTACCAAAGGTGTTGATGTGCCTGCAGGTGCCAGGAAGGATGTTTTATTTTTCCTTCATGCAGTACACTGCAGATCTTGCTGCATACAGGATTGTAAGCTTTCACCCATAGTGTCAGGTGCTGACCTTTGCGGAAGAAGAAGAATTTGCAGGGCAGGAAATGACTTTTCAATACAATAATCTAAGATACCTTAAATTAAGACATTACTCACTTGGACATATGTCCATTTCCATAGGTGAAATCGCACTAACAAGGAAGACACTAAGCTGCTCTGCAGCAACTTTCCCAGTTAGACTTTTACCCCATGATACACATGAAGTAATTTACTTAAGGGTGGGCTTACAGGGGAATGGAGGAGTCTGTAGTCAGCTCTGCTATATCCTGGCACAGTTGAACTCAGCAACCCTCTGCAAATATTCTCTGTCAGATTACCTCACTCTTATTCAGGGATGAGTGTGGATGTAACCAGTTATCTCACCAACACCTTTTCAAGTGCCCGTAACCCAACTAAACACCATACGTTCCTGGAGGAGCCAGACATTTCCATTCTTTTTTTCTTTTTTTTCCTTTATTCATCTGAATGTTGACTCCCTGGTTGTACTCCTTTGCTTTCCCTGGGCCTGTAGAGTAGCTGTAGTGTTAGCAGTTATTTATGGGAGAGCTGCCGATGCATGTGACAAGAAATAGTGCTAATGGTGATGTCTGTTAGCCTGTAAAACAGCTCCCCCAAGTAAACTGGTGGAAGTCTCATCACTTGGATGTTTTAAAACCAGCCTGGACAAAGCATTGTAAAATATACTGCAGGGAACAATCTCAGAGTGGCAGCAAGATTAAGTAATGGATTGCTCTCTCTTTCTCATTGCTCAGCCTAGCAAAAGCAGTGTGTGAATATTCAGGGTACTCCAGGGATGTGCTGGTTTGGCTTGTCCTTTCAGCGTCTCTACTGGCAGCGCTCCTATGAAAACACTTGGTTAGATTTGTCTTTCTCTGGGGAGAGGGGGGAAGAAGGAAAGAGGAAAGAGAAAGAGGGAGTGAGAGCATGGTATGTTGCATACATGGCCCTGATCACATCACTGTCTTGAGGACATTCCCCTTCACTGCCCCTGTGCTAGTTATCACCCTCACACTGCAAACCCTTCCACTTACTAAAACCTGTCTTGGCTGTGATCATTATTATGTCCACACAACAGTTCTGACAATCCTGTACTTCTTTTTTTGGCTTCATTTCCTTTGTTGATGTTGGAGACAGTGGTAAGTCAGTGCTTGGCTACTGAGAAAAGGCTGGTGTGCTCAACCTCAGTAAACCACCATGGCATTTTTATATAACTTTGGCCCAAAATACATACCATAAGGAGATCAACAGTTCATAGCCTTAACCCACACTGTGAAGAACTTTCTTTGAACTAAGGAGTAGAGAACATAAATGAGTAGTCTCTGCTAACCTGCCAGGGAATGATAGACTTTATAAGTGATGCTACTTTTCCACTCCCTGATACATTACACACCTTTAAATCAGGTTAAGATTAGCTGGACTGGAGCAATCATCATAAACCATGTTTGGTTACACAGTATCCTGCACTAACGTAGCATTCTGAGCCAAAAGGGAGGATTTCATTTCTACAACTACTTCTGAATAGATGGTACTTGAGCTTGAAATAGTTCACCCCTCCAATTTTGCCTGAATGATTTCTTTTGAAAACATCCAGAGCAAAGCTGCTGCTGCCTTTGCAATTCCATTCTGCATGTTATAGCAATATTCTGTATAAGGACTTTTCTTTGGGGCACTGTCTTGGAATCAGGCCCTTTTTCCTGGCCCCCTGCACACCCACCCAAGTCCCTTTTAAGAGGCATGTACCATTCCAGCCACCTTCTGTACATTCAACAGCCCTGACTCAATAAGTCCAGCGAAGTGGTTATTCTCCTCTACTTGACAATCTCAATGCTGCATTTGGAGTACTACATCCAATTTGAGGCTGGAAAGATACAGACAAACTGGAGAGAGTCCAACGGAGGACCATGTACATGGTTGGGAGCTGCACAAGGAGAGGCTGAAGGACCTGTTTTTTTTTTCAGCCCGGAGAAGGTAAGGCTGAAGGGATCTAACTGCTGTCTTCTACTACTAAAAGGGATGTATAGCAAAAGTGCAAGAGGCAGAGGTCACAGTTTGCAACAACAGAAATTTCAATTTAATATAAGGAAAACTTTTCACTGTGAGAGTGGTTAAGCAGTGGAACAGTGGCCCAGAGGGTAGTGCAATCTGGGAGGTTTTAAAAGCTCAGGTGGATAAGGTCCTGAGCAACCTGATCTAATTTTGAAGTCAGCCCCGCTCTGAGTGGGAATTTGGACAAGGTGACTCAGAAGTGCCCTTTCTGATCTAAATTACTCTATTATTTTATTATTTTGATTTTTAAAATGTGGCTAGAATTTTTGGTTTTCAGGTAAAAGCTCAAAAACTCTTCTGAATGCTTGGGTTGGGCTCAGCTGCCACAATCACTGGGGAAATTCTGGCTTGCAGTCTCTTTTGTACTTCAGCACTTCAGTTGCGACATCCACAAAGCTAAATGCTTTTGTTCTCCCCAAATACTTGGAAAGGAGGAATTAAATACAAATGCTTTCTGCAGAATGGAAATTCCAGGGAGGAAACACCCCACATCCCTTCATCCCCACCCCACCCCACTTCATAAAAGTTAAAACAGAATTTATTACTTTATTTTTTGGCTTGCTGACTTTCTGCCTGTCAGAAGGGCTCTGGTTGATTCCATTGCCTCCCTGAAGACAGAAAACAAAGTTGACAAACGCCTGCCAGGCGGGCAGCTCTAGAGCTGTCATCTGCATTTTCTCAGCAGAAAATAGGAATTTGTTGTCAAACTTGAAATTTCTCATGGCAAAATTTCAGTTACACAAAAGCTGTTTTTAGGCAAGACATTCCTTAGCTAGGTCTTAATAAGAAAATACCCTTTTTTCCTTTTTTTTCCATCTTATCTACTTGGCTCTAGAAATGATTACAGTTCTGTTGTAAACTTAGCAGGCAATGTAACATAACAGATCTCCTGTTGCAGCCAAGACATCTAGGTTTTCCCTTAATAGTATTATTTAATAATAACGGTTAAAGTGTGCAATTAAAAGTGAATGCAAGCTACTGCTTATTTCAGCTGTGGCCAGCTGTGACTTAAGAAAAGGTATCTGAGTTTATCATTTGCAAAATGAGGATAATGAAACCCATTTCTACCCAGAAGCAGCTGTGACATTTTAGCCTGGATAAGTCTGAGTCACGTGCAGTGTGCAGCCCTGGCCATTTCTGCCCTCCTCCTTCTCCTGGCCTCATCTGATGGAAAAGCATCACTTAGCTAGGAAAGACAATGCAGATAGGAAAGTAACGTCAGCTGATGAGAAACTATTTTTGCTAATATTGCTGCTGCTGCCCACCAGCTTGTTGCCTGAGAGTCTTGCCCTTGGCTCTGCAAGGTCACTTGAATCCTGCCAAAAAAGTACTTCTTCTCTCTTAGTCACCATGAAACCCAGCTGCTGTTGCCTTATCTCCTGGACTCTGCTGTTTCATGCCTAATGTTGGTACAGCTGATAATCACTTTTCTGCCTGTTGGAAAATGGTTGAGGCAACAGTCCCTCTCCAGACACCAGGCTCCAGCAGAAGAACTATTAATGACAATATTCCCCATGCTCTAAGATAACCTGAGCTGGCCAAATCTGAATCAGTTTCCAAGAATACATCTCAGTGATGACCCTCTCTGGACCCCAAGGAAGCTGGTGATGCTCATTCATGCAGGGTGCTGCACCTGGGTCAGAGCAATCCCAGACATGAGCACATACTGGGAGAAGAACTCGTTGAGAGCAGCCCTGTGGAGAAGGACTTGGGGGTTCTGGTGGACAAGGAGCTCGACATGAGCCAGCAGTGGGCGCTTGCAGCCCAGAAGGCCAACTGTGTCCTGGGCTGCATCAAGAGAGGTGTGACCAGCAGGTGCAGGGAGGTGATTGTCCCCCTCTGCTCTGCCCTCTGAGGCCCCACCTGGAGCACTGTGTCCAGGTCTGGGGTCCCCAGCACAAGAAGGATGTGGACTTGTTAGAGTGGGTCCAGAGGAAGGCCATGAGGATGATCAGAGGGCTGGAGCAGCTCTCCTGTGAAGAAAGGCTGAGAGAGCTGGGGATGTTCAGCCTGAGAAGAGAAGGCTCTGGGGAGACCTCATTGCAGCCTTTCAGTACTTAAAGGCGGCTTATAAAAAAGATTGGAGAGGGACTCTTTATTTGGGTAGATAATGATAGGACAAGGGGCAATGGTTCTGAACTAAAAGAGGACAGATTTAGATTAGACATTAGGAAGAAATTCTTCACTGTGAGGGGGGTGAGGCCCTGGAACAGGTTGCCCAGAGAAGCTGTAGATGCCCCATCCCTGGAGGTGTTCAAGGCCAAGTTGGATGGGGCCCTGGCCAACCTGATCTAGTGGGTGGCATCCCTGCCCATGGCAAGGGGGTTGGAACCAGATGATCTTTAAGGTCCCTTCCAACCTAAGCCATTCTATGATTCTATGATTCATGGTCTTTGGAGCATGCCCTAGAAACTCAAGTTTGCTCCTCACCTCACTAGCATGAAGCATGGAAATGCTTATATGCCAGTGCTCCCTGTGTTGGAGTGAGGAGGTTGGGGAGATAGGGATTGGCATGCTCCTCTTCCAAAGCCATTCTGCAGAAACCCTGTAGTGTTTGTACTTCCCTCCCCAAATCTGCTTCCTATGGGAGCAATGAACTAGCCAAAGGAAGGGAGTGGGTCCTGGCACAGCCCGCTTAGACCTACAGCAGTGTAAAAAGCTTTGCCTGGAAGATATGCATAGCTGGCTGAATCACAGAGTTGTCTGATATTTCAGGGACAAAACTGAGCATCTAATTGAAATGCATTTGATGGCTGGAGTTCAGCCCCTATTAGGCAAGTATCCACATTGTAAAGTGAACCAGCTTTGCACCTGTTTTGTCCCAGCTGGCATCTCCTGCCTGAGAAAGGCACACTGCTGCGCTAAAAGGTATTAGAATAATAACAATAAATCCTATCCATAGAAGGCTTTGATCAAAGAGCTTTCTCATTTCCTTTCTTTACCTTGTTTTCTTTTCTTTCTCTTTCTTTTCCTGTCCCCTTCATTGTCTGATTATTCTAGACAACTGTGTCTGACAGCCTAGGGGAGTTGATTGTGGTTGTAAAAGCACTCGTGAGGCTGGCAGGTAGGAGCATATGAGTCTCACATACCCTGGTGCTGGCTTGTGGCAAAGGCAGCATCTAAGCTGATTAAGTACAGCATTGCTTTGGTCTGAGTGTTCTTGGTGCTCCAGCTTAAGTCCCTTCCCACTGCTAACTTTGTTTCAACTCCTGGGGTTGATTTGAGACATTCAGCCTGCTTCTGACAGTCCTCCCTCCCTGATACCATCACACCACTCCCACCCCTCCAGCAGCCCCAGCGTGGGACTTGGAAGACCCACACCCAAGTCCCTGCTCAACCATAAATTTCTTGTGTGCCATTACGTTTTTTTTAGTGCTTTTTTTTGGCCACTGCCATCTGTGTGTCAGCTCACCATCTGTACAGTGGGAGTGTCATTTGCTTGCTCCATCTTTCTGCAGGCACCCCTTAGGAGCAGGTATTACCTCCAGCTGTGAGCTGTGCTCACCTGGCTCAGCCCAGAAATGGCTCACACTGAGCACCTTGCAGCAGGCTCCCATCTCTCTGTGCCCCTCCATGGAGAGTGACATTGAGACAAACACCCCCAGTTCCCAATGGCTTTATGGCATATATGGGATAGTTAGTGTAGAGCACAGAACAGCTCTTTTTGTTTTTGTTTTTGTTTTTTCTTAGTG
Organism: Anseranas semipalmata; assembly: GCA_013399115.1. NCBI lineage: Eukaryota > Metazoa > Chordata > Aves > Anseriformes > Anseranatidae > Anseranas > Anseranas semipalmata. The sequence goes on from VXAA01003071.1 coordinate 26,433, forward strand.
CAAAAGTGCCTCTCTCACCCTGTCTCAAAACCATTCATCTCACCTTCCTTCACAAGCCTGCTCAGTGATCAAGGGAGCTTTGTGTCACATTTCACTGATGCCCAGTTTAGGCACCCAGACCGGGATCACTGAAGAGAAAAACCTCCATTTGTTCTAAAGGCAGCCCTCCAAATCTCGTCACGAGCAATCAGACAAGCTTGGCAGAAAGAGCCCTTCCTTTTATGTTATGAACAGAAAGAAATAATATATGATCTAAGCTCCTAACCATGCTTCAATCTGTTTATTCTGATGTTTCCTTCAGCGCATGCCATCAACAAAAGATCTGTTAGTCAGAGTATTTTTCTCTCTTTATTTTCCTGTCTATTTTGAATTATATCAGAATTAGGTGACTGCTGCTGTAGATTAGGTTCACCTGAAGAACATCCACTGTGATGCCTGTATTTTCATACCTCAGCATAATAATTTTGGTTTAGTACAACATTAAAGTCTTGAAATCCAGTACTCCAAAGGCAATGGATCCTTAAAAATAATGATGTGTCTGCAACAGCAGCTCATCTGCACCTAGTCAACCTCTATTTGATGGTAATGTATTAACAAAAGCAATAAGATGACATCTTATATATAACAAATGAATCTAGAATAGAAAATGGTTGATGTGTTTGAACTATTCCAGTTAATATTGTGGAGCAAACTTATTTTTTTGTCTGATGCTTGAGCAATTCCATATCACAACCTGAAGACTAAATTATTGACAGTTAAGAAAGTAATAATCTGGGTTTCTGGACTACTTTAAACAAAACAACAACAACAACAATAACAAACTAGATCTGGTTTGTCTGTGAAGCTTACAAAGTCTGTGTCAACCATAGAATAAATCCCCCAAAGTACTAAGATTCATAACAAAGAGCTGATCATGACCTGTTTGGGACCATCACAGCTGAAATCTGAACATCTGCAGGAGTTCAGAGTGGATCTTTTTATTTTTTGGTTTTGTTTTTTGAAAAAGTTGATAGCATACTATTTACTATAAACATACTAAAATAAGAAGTTCTGGCATGGCTGATGTTCCACGATGAATACTGCTGACAGAAGAACACTGAGTCATGTTCTGCCATCCATTTGTTAGAAAGGTATAGCAAAACTGGACAGTACGGAAAGAAGAGTCATTAAACATAATTCAAGGACTGGAGGTGAAGAAAGAACGGAAGAGCCTGCTGCCTTTCAGGGAAAGACTCAAGGAGCTCAATCTGTTTTAGTTAATCAAAAATAAGATTGAGAAGCGGTGTGGCTACAGGGTATAATTACCCACATGGGGAGAAAATACTGGCTACAAAAGGGATCTTTAATCTAGCAGAGAGAGACATAACAAGAACTAATTACCCGAAGGTGAAGCCCAGCAAATCCAACGTGGTAATGGGGCACAGCTTCTTAGGAGCACACATGATTAATCACTGGAACAAAATGCCCAGGGAAATGGTAGTCAGGTTGAATGCCTTTCTATAAAAGCTGCTTTCAACATGAGATGCCAGACTCCACAAGGAGTTTCCCCATGAAAACCTATGTCCTGTGTTGAACAAGAGATCAGATCGGATCAGTTTTGGACTATTCTTTGATCTCACATCTGTCTACCCTCACTCAGCACCTCTTCTGCACAGCAAAGACCCTCAACCCCACACCAATATCACCACTTCATCACATTCACTTTGCCAGTTTTTCTGCAGCCTTTTCCACAGACAGTGCTGGGAAAAAGCCCTGGATGCCCAGCCTTTAGCTGCTCCTGATTGTCATCCTCTCCTTGGCCACAACATCTGCCCTTATTTTCCCCACACCACACTGTGCCACCTCTCCACTTCGCTCCTTACAGCCTGCTCTGTGTCTCTTTGCATTCATCCCTAAAAAAGCTGTCTGTGACCAAGCAGCAGAAGGAACCAGGACAGTGAGCGCCAGGACAAAATCTGTCACTATCTGCTTTCCACTTGTGGGCCACCCATGCTTCCCCCATGAGACAATTCATCCTGAAATGGTAACTACCCTGCAAGGGACACACAGATCCAGAGTCAGAGAAACTCTGGCTTCCCAGGCAGAGTTCTTCTTGTGTAACCATACACGTATGCTATAATAATGGAAATATTTTCTCCACTGAGCCTTTGCAACCTTATAGTATTTGGCCTTAGGGAGGCATCTGGTCTGCTTCCCCCAACCCACCCCAGCTATCCTGGTGCTCGTGACTGCATCCAAATACCCACCAGTGCACAGACTGAGTGCTGGCTCCTAAACAGAGATCACCTGTTAAGCCAGAAGCACCTGAACAGTATATGAATGTTTGCCTTTTGCTGTGCTTTCTCCATGTCCAGCACCACCTAACGTATGGTGCAGTCCCCAAGGCATGGCAGTCAGTCTCACCACCCCTCCCACTCTCTATTTACCAAAGTAATTCTTCCCCTTTTTATATCCAACCCACATACACCACTTCTCCAGTAATATATCCATTGCCACAGCTGGAGTATTTGTAACCTGCAGAGTTCAAGCCAGGCTGGAGACAGAAGGTTTCACTGAATTGATACAGCTTTGTAATAAAATGCCCCTCCTGCTGGCATTTCAGGGCCAAGCACGCTTTGAGGGTGGCTCCATTGATGAAGTCCATTTGTCAAGATTGGTGCAAAGTTCCAGAGCCCCGCCAGATTTCTCACTAAGCCTGGGCAACCGACTCACATTAATTTCTAAAAATGTTTGTTTTTCATCTTCAGCTTGCAAGGCAACTCTCTCTCTTCCTCTCGAGGGTGGGACATGGCTAACACAATGTATGCATTCATCAGCATCAGCATGGATTGTTAGAATAAACCATATCTGGACCTCAGTTTAAGGATGCCACTCGATTCTAACTGGTACAAAATGTTGCTTTCTGAATGGCTGAAGCTGCAGCAAACATGCAAAGTTTCTGCTCTAGTCCTTTCCCTAGCTCACGGATAGCCTCTGACATCAGTTCAAAGTCTCATTTTTCAAAGAAGCTGAAGGATTGAATCCCTGCTCCGTAAAAGACCAAATTTCAATCTGTGACCCCTAGTGACAACTGGGCTTCTCTGAGCTGATGCCTCTGAGAACTGACAACAAAACAGCTCTGATCAAAGGGAAGTCTCTGTGGAAATTATTCAAGTGGGGAGCAAGTGCACTCCCACTCTGGAGGCCTCTAAGGGATGTCACTAGTCTTGCCTTGGAGAGAACTTTACTGCCATCGCTGATCTCAACAAAACAAAAAACTTTATTCTTCCTACCTCATTCCCTCACTCCCCTCCCTCCAAACAGAACAGCCATCCATAAAGAGTGCTGACCCCCAAAAAGGAAACTGTCAGATGCCCTATGAACTCTATAAGGGATTTAGTGTTTTTTTTTTTTTTTGACATGAAAAAGTGCTTGGAGGCTACAGTAATAGATGTGATATAAAACTCTACGAAGAAGCAAGAGAACTTGACCCTGAGTTTCTAGGTCATCTGTCAAAGAAATAACCCCAATTTCTTGTGCTCTGGAAACGAGTGGGGAATAAGGAAATTGCAAAGATGAGGAGTGCAGCTTGCAGACGCAGATGAAGTCTAACCCATCCAACACCAATTTTATTCTAACACCAAATACAGCTACTGAGCTTGCTCCAAAAGCATTGGCACTAAAACTAAACCATTTCCATCACCCCAGGAAGAGCTATGTAAGAAGCTGCAACTGAAGAGCCTAGGTGCCAGCCTGGGATTCTCCCATGGCTTTCCTAACATTAAGATGCCCTGAGCTTATACCATTTTTTTTCCCTTCTAGTGTTGGAAGGGGCTGGGGGGGGAGCCATGAAGGAGCAATAATTCAGTACATTCAATATACATGCATATGTGTATGTATTTATAAAAAGAGAGAGAGTGAAGAAACTGCAAAATCCACGAGCCAGTAATAACTGGCTTTTTTCCCCTTCTATTCCTTCCATTTATAGTGCAGTATGAGCCGTAAGCACTGATTCCAAAATACTCATTGCGATAATTCCCTCTAGCGGAGAATGATTATTTACTACTTACATTCTCACTTCAGTGTTTTACATTTAGGAAACATCGAGCTGCAAACACAGGACTAGGGTTAAAGAAAGGTACTCCCATTCTGCTTAGAATGGCATTCCTAGAAGTGTTTACTGTTATGTAAAAGCTGTGAATTGTACTTGAAAATAGATTTTTTTTTCTGAAAAAATCTATTATATATGGAGCATTGTAGGTGGTATTTATCTCTTGACCTGAGTTATATGGCATGGAGTATGGCCACAAAAGCAAGTGCTCTATTACGTGACCACTGAATGTTGAGGTGGGGTGCAAGAGAAGGATGTAGTGATGGAAAACTGAGAGACACCAATAAAGAGCCTTCTTGGTAACAGGTGTGACCTCACTTACAATGTCAACAGCTGAATATTGGTGATAATCTACTGAAAGTTACTAGAAATCAAGCATCAGGAAGCATAAAATTACATTAGGATCATGCTTGCAGCTGCATTCAGGATAACACACTGATGTTTCTGTCATGCTAACAACACTAGTCAATTAACAAACCTTCCAGGCCAGACTAGCAACTGAAAAAAGAGATGCTAATCCAGTCTCCGAAGTGCTGCAGTGCACGAAGCGTGGGCTCACTCCATATGTTCTCTCCCTCCTTGCAGAGTAAACGTCAGTATTGCTTTTGCATGTTTAATGACAGTTTCCTACAACCACTGAGCCCATGAAATATTAGAGGAGCTGTGAGTGATTAAATTCAACTGGAGTGAGGCCAACACACCTCACTATTCTTCAAAGTTGGTGGAAAATGTACATGAGCAAGAGGTGCAGGTAGCAAGTTCCCCAGCACCAAACAAAGCTACCACTCCACTTAAAGCTTGCCCTAAAGAGGCAGTCCAGCAGTGCTCATGCCTGAGCCCTGGCCAGTCCACCATCCCAGGCCTCAATGCCTACTGGCAGCCTCTGCACTACACCCTGAGCCTCTGCAACAGGATTAAGAAATTTATAGAGCAAATAAATAACAGGAGGCTATGAATCATGAGGCTATTATTCCTTCAAGGGTTCCTGTTCTAATTCAGAGCAGAAACCCTCTAATGATGCCATCAGCTGCAAAAAAAAAAAAAAAAGAAAGGAAGCTTGAGTCATCACAGCTCCTGGATAAAATGATATGTGTGCAATACACAATTGCCTCTTTGTTTAGATAAGCTGGCTTTGTTACCCATGAGCCCTCTGACTGCCTGTAATAGGGAGTAACTGGTTTGATACTTTCCCCCAGTGCAAGATGAGAGCGTACACGCTGTGATGCACACACCCTTTTGCTTCCACTTAAGTGGAAGTTTGCTTCCACTTGAGAGATGGATCACAAACAGCCATTTGCAAATCATGAAAAATGTACTGTATAAGTGCTTAGCACAATCCTACTATGTACCTACCTAGTCCACCTGCACAGACACCTCCCTGTGCCCTCCCTCCCTTCCCAGGAACTGTTATACGAGTCAGGGATAGGATAGTATGCACAGGGCTCTTGATTCTCAGCCCTGCCATTGTGGTGGTTTTACCTTGCCAGGCAGCTGAACTCCACCATAGCCGCTCTCACTCCTCCTCCTCAGAGGAAGAGGGGGAGAAAATGTGATGGAAAGGGCTCAAGGGTTGAGATAAGGACAGGGAGATCAGTCACCAATTACTGTCATGGGGAAAACAGACTCAACATAGGGAGATTAATATAATTTATTGCCTATCACTAGTGGACTAGGGCAGTGAGAAACTACAAGCAAACTAAAAACACCTTCCCCCATCCCCACCCTCTTCTACCTCCTCCCCGAGTGGTGCAGGGGAACGGGGAATGGGGGCTGTGGTCAGTCCCTACTGCTGCATCTCCGCCGCTCCTTCACGGTCACTCTCTGCCCCTGCTCCACGTGGGGTCCCTCCCACAGGATGCCGTCCTTCCCGAGCTGATCCTGCGTGGGCTTCCCACAGGCTGCAGCTCTTCCAGAACTGCTCCCATATGGGTCCGTACCACGGGGCCCATCCCTCAGGACCAAACTGCTCCAACATGGCTCCCCCACGGGCGGCAGCTCCCGCCAGGCCTCCTGCTCCTGCGTGGGCTCCTCTCCACGGGCTGCAGCTCCGGCCNGCTCCACCATGGGCCTCTCCACAGGCCGCAGGGGAACTTCTGCTCTGGTGCCTGGAGCCCCTCCTGCCCTCCTTCTGCACTGACCTGGGTGCCTGCAGGGCTGTTTCTCACTCCTTTCTCCCAGCTGCTGTGGTGCAGCAGTTTTTTCCCTTCCTTAACTCTGCTCTCCCAGAGGTACAACCAACATAGCTCACTAGCTTGGCTCTGGCCAGTGGCAGGTCCATTTTGGAGCCAGTTGGAACTGGCTCTTACCTGACATGGAGCTGCTGGGCTTTTCTCACCGAGGCCACCCCTGCAGCCTGTCTGCTACCAAAACCTTGCCACATTAACCCAATACAGTCGTGTGGCTCTGGTGTCCCTAAAGGCAACAACAGGAAGAAGACATAGCAGCAGCAGCAAACATTCGGGCTGATGTCCTCAGACTGGCATCCACAACATGTGCTAATGGCCCACAAACATTATGGCTTGTGGGAAGAAGGGATCAATATGCAGAGCAGCCTGAATATGGTACTGAGCCATATTTGGAACATCTTCTTCCGAGTGGAAAACCTGAGTTTGCTTCTCTGCCCAGTAAAGACAGAGTCATACCTACTTTTCCCAGCACTCTTTTGAGTTGTTTAACAACTTGCCCATAATTAAGGCTTTCCCAGCCCATATGCAAAATGGGCCACGAGGCAGACCAAAATGGCTAATCATCAGGTCAAACAGCAAGATGGACTGTTGCTCTCTACTCCAGTGATTACAGCATTTGCTTGGGTAGGGAGAATATCTGGGTTTGGCATTTTACCCTAAACAGTTGTTGAAACATTAGGTAATGGTTCCCTGAGGCAGAGCTTATTAGCTTGGTCACATTAATATGACTCAAATGCCTTCAGATTGGAGCTTGCATCTCAATGCACTGCTGCATTATGGAGATACCCAGATGGCAAACGGCTGGCTCGGGCACCTCTGTCCCACTTAGGCAAGTCCACAGCTGCTACAGGAAGCGTCATACAACAGCAGAGGACGGAGCATGTATGGAAACCATACCCACCTTTCCTTTGCTCACCCGAGTGAGTGGCAGTGCTCCATCAGCCCCTCTGATAGGTGCTTCTAGAGCTCTTCGTAAGAAATATGTACTAATGTCACTCATAAGCTCTTCAGCTTTGCTCTGTTAAGCAAACCCTTGCTCACTACCTACCCTGCAATGTCTCTTGTCTCCACCTCCTTTTGCAGATACCTGCAAGAGTTGCTCAGAAACTAGAAGGCAATGCCTCATAAAAAGGCTTTCCCAGCCTTTTTCCTGCTGTAGGCAGCCTCCTTATCACCTTTAATAGCTGTGGCATTGGACACCTTTGCTAGTATTTTAACCAGGCTTGCCAAAAACTCACTGTTCCAGCTTCAGAGCAGGAATTGCAAATGTTCATCTTTCAGTCAACTGCCAAATACTTCTTCAGGAACAAAGAGAGGGATGGCTGCTTAGTGAAGCCAGCCTGTATCCTAAACTGCAGCTTTTCAGCTCTCACCTTTTAGATCCCATGCTTGTTCAGAACGTAGCAAAAAGAGGCCATAAATGGCAGAAAGTTATAAAGTCCAACCATGAAAAAGATCAGAATAAAATTCAGGAGTATTCTTCTTCATTGCACTGGGTATGTTTCACAGAATTGTAGGGGTTGGAAGGGACCTCCAGAGATCATTGGGTCCAACCCCCCTGCCACAGCAGGTTCCCTAGAGCAGGCAGATCAAAACAGTGGGAGAGAAGTGTGTACACCCTAAGAAGCGTGCTTCTTTTGCTGGGAGTCTGGGTGCTTTCAGACTTGTTTTAAATTGTTAACCAACCCAAACCATTCTATGATTCCATGATTCTGTGAAAGCACTTGAAATGTAGCCAGGCCATTATGCCTTGAGATGCATAGAAAGGGTATGTAATAATCAGAAAATAAGCATGTAACAGTATTTTATAAAGACCTGCTCCTCACACAGGCTGTATGCTTTGTGGTCATCCTGTTGAAACCAGTGGAATTGCTCAGAGCACGTAAAGTTAAGCATTTGTGTAAGTCTTCCTAAGATCAGGGTTGTTAGGCAAAATAAAAATAAATAAAAATAAAAATAAAAAAGAATAAGACTTTACAATGCATGGTTGGTATGAGATTTTCAAACATTCATAACAGTTAAATAAAAATCAATTTTCTTCACAATGAGGTTGGGCATCGTGACTTAGGCAGAGCTATTTCCAACGCAAATCACAGTTTTCAAATCTCAGCCATTTTGCCAATAACAGGTGATAAAAAGTGTCACAAGATACAGCGAGAGGAATGTATTCTGCTTCTCATTCTCACTTAGAAATCGTCTATATACTTTATAAGTAAACTTTTCAAGACTGTTCACCAAGCATGGCAAATTTTAGCCTAGAAGGTGGATGCTTGACGAGCTACAACTATAAGAAAACACAGCTTTATAATAAAAAAAATTGCCATCTTAAATATAGAGCTAGTTGTCACTTACTTTAATACTTGATAATATGGTTTTATAAATATACAAATAACATATCATTTTGCATCTAGTATTTTGATTTTAGGCTTTTAAGTCTTCTAGGAAGAAAAAAGAAACTAAATAGGAAGCAAAATGATAAAAATTCAGGGCTTTTTTCCTTTCACTTCTGAAAACTGAAGCGTAGGAAGCATAAAGGTATTAGCGTTTGCAGGTGTTAGAAGAACCGATAAGGCGCTGACTTACTTGATTGTACAGTGGGATCATTCTGCTATAATCCCAGAAGAATATTAAGCAATGATAAACGTAAAAGAGCTTTCCATGCCTTTTTCTACACTAAACAGGAGACTTCATCATCACTAACCGTATTCTTCAGCTTGGGAAAAGGTCTCTGCTGTGTTGCAAAATCTTCTTTAGAAGAGCAACTCTATCAGCAATGCAAAAAGCCAATGCATTCATCTCCAAAAGGAAAGCTACCATTCCACCTCTCAGAAGGAATCCTCCCAGCACAGGAAGCAAATATTCATCCTCACACCAAACTCCATCTTTCTAGTGCTCAGACTGACTGAAATCATTTTCATGCTGCAGTGTTCCAGCTAAATTGTTTTCTTTAGTCACAACATTTAATTAACACCTGCTGAAGTCAATGGAAAAATTACCATTTGAATGGGAAGTGGTCAACCTTATGGAGAATACTTGGAGAGATAGGATAAATTGCACAAAATCACAGCAATGTGGAGACAGATATCTTGGTTACACATGTCACAGTTAATGACAGCAGGATTTGGTTCACTGTGGTATCCTGAGGTTATGTCTGTATGTCTGTACGCATGTAGCTGAACATCCATTTTAGCCCTCTGGTCATGATAGCTCTCCTATTTCAAGTTGATGTTGCTCTTGCTACTTGTTACAAACCCACGTAATATTTGGTACGAATTATTTTATATTTTTTAATGGTAGATATAGTGTGATACCTTGTGGCAGCAGAGCTACTCCATAGGGTGTCTTGGTCCTTTGGAAACATGGGATGGCTACTTTCCAGAACCACATACAAACTCCAGCATATCTGATGGACTTTCTCAGCCAGCACCAAAGCAGCTATGGAAAAACAACAGAAATGGCAACAGGCTTAACACTCCTTTCTAATGACTAGTCAGTACACAGTACCAGAGGATATCATTCTGAATCTGTTCCTGGGAAACACAGCTTACGTTCTTTTGCTTTGTATGTCAGGAGAGAAATGCTACATCCTTTGTTGAGATATGTAACTCCACCTGAAGTGTCAAAGATTTTCTCTGTTGATTTTTAATTCCCTGTTCTCCCAGCACAAATGTCTTCTGTAATGTCAAAGAAGGATGTAATTCTTGGCCATTTGCACAGCATATGCACTGGCCTGAATTGCGATTTTATGCAGATATGCCTGAAATACGGGACCCGACATAGTAGAGCTGCAGTCTGCCTAGCTCACTGTCCTACCTCCAACAGGCACGAATACTAAAAGACACAGCCCCCCCATCCCATCCTCACCTCAGAAAATACCTTTCCAGAATAGAGGTTCACAACCAAAAGAAAAAAAAATGTTACACAGTAGTACCTTGGGCAGATATTGTCATAGCAGCTGTAAAAGTACAGCTACCAGTAGCATTTTCTTCCTCCTTACCTTGCTTTGGAGCAGCTAAGGCGACACTAACAGTGCCTCAGTTGCCATTTAGGAACATGGGGATTTTAGGACATGGCAGACTTTGTAGCGATGCAAAGTGACATTCAAGTCAGATCTAGCTCTAGGGCAGAGAAGCAGAAAGTCAATTCAGGCAAATATTATAGAGTGATTTTAATACACTTGTTGTTCTTAGCCTTTTTTTTTTCCTTTCTTTTTGGTATAATTGATCCTTTGGAAATTAAAAGAAAAATATTCAGCAAATTCATTTTGGCTTATAATGAATAACAGCTTTTGTGACAATTGCAAAGTGCTTGAATTAGGACAAAAAATATAAATTTGTAGATGCACACAGAGAAAAAGGATAAGAAGAAATGGAAATTATAAAGTAACATTTATGATTTATGAAAAATTCTTCATTTTACTGCTAATCATAATGGACTCCTGCTGCTTATAACCTTATTGTAATCAAAGGGGTATATTCATTTCTTGCATAGTTATGTGCACATAACTCCTATTGAACTTAATAAGTGTTATGTGCTTGCTGTGAGGGGCAAAGAGGAACCACACAATTAAATCATTTACTATAGCTGTATTGTAAATGATAAAAATGGCTTAGAAAGTTATAATTATAGATAACATTGCCCATTTTTTAATTTTAAAAATGATATATAGCATTGACCCTTCAGCCTTGTGCTTGGGAGAGGGCAGAAATGGTGGCAGGGATTGGAGTTGGTGGTGGGACAGATTTCTGTGCATGGCCAAGCTCTCCAAAGGCCCTCGGCAAGTCTTGCTACGTGCTCTGTAAGATACTGCTTAACCGCTTTTCAACAAAGCTTCCCATCAGTGCCTGCAGGGCTGTGTAAAAGCTACCCACTTCACCATGCCTGAATCTGTGGAAGGAGTGCATCTTGGTGGAACCAGACACCAGACACACTAAAAAAATCATGGATGGCATCTTGAAGAGACAGCAGAGATGCCTGCATTGACCAGCAGGAAATTAGTGTCTCCTTTTCCAGAGTATTAAGGAACCTGCAAGTAATTGTCATGCCTGTCTTGGTTTGTACAGTTCAGATGTGCCCCATTTGCATCTGAGTCCAAACCAGTGGCAGGATGACCAGGCAGTGTAGTTATTTTGTGTGATCCTTTCTGGGACAGTCTGCTCCACCTTGAACAGTATGACCACAGCTGCAGGTAAACTGGACAAGTATCAGATATATATAAAGATTGCCATTCCAATTTTCTATGGCAGGCTGAGATAAACTTTCAATAATAAAAATCAAAATGGTGCAGTTTAGCTATTAGAATAGAGCTAGAAATTGGTTTGATAAAGCTTAACCAAAACATCACCATCATGCTCACCAAGGCAATTTCACACAAAATGATGTAGATTAAGTTAATACATCCTAAAAAATGTTTTGATTTTTGTGAATTACTATTATCTAATAGAAAACTGCAATCATGTTCTCCAGTCCTAAGCAATAGTTCCAAACATTTGCATTTCCCTAAAGGGAAAAAAATATAAAAAGAAAATAATGAAAAGTTCACAAAGCTGGGTAAGAGACTATGCACACAGGCATCATAAATAGTGAAGAAGCAATTCACCATATAGATACACAATTTAGTGTGTATAGAAGCTTTTGAAGGACCACTGTATAAGGCTGCTGTGCTTCACACTGTCCCAGGATGCCCTGGCATGAATATTCTTGAATACAGCACTCACATGGTACCTTAGGAAAGCAAGGATTATGCAAAAAGCAGGAAAAAAGTAGGTTGCAAAGCTGAATTCTTCAGATATTCCATGTCACTTTGAATTTAGATTATTTGATTTGGAATAAAAAAACACCTCACAGACTGCTGGAAACTACGGCAGAACTACTACTTCACCTTAGAAATCACCATCATCGTCTTCTCATGTGATACACAGCATCTAATAGAGGGGCTGCTACCAGTAATTAAACCAGCCACATCTTCAACCCTTACACAGCATACACAAGCCCATGAACGCTACAATCTGGAAATAAGGATAAATATCCCAAATCCCTATTTAATTAACAAAATAAGTGGTGCTCATTCTCAGATGTGCCAGACCACCCAAGGCTTCAGTCTAATTGTGTTCAGAGGCTGTGGACAAACACCCTCCTTCAGATCCAGCTGTGCTGCTGGATGTTACTACTTCAGCTCCTCATCTGTTTTGTCCCCTGTCCTCCCCCTCCCACCCCTTCCCTCCCCTAGTATTAAGCACCCTTTTGAACCAGACAACACAGAGGTTAGTGTCAGCATTTCTTTGTTTGTGCCAAGTAAAATCATCCAGGTTAGTTTAATCAGTTTAAATAGGAGGTGGCAGCAGTGACTGTAACCACTTTCTTTGGGCAGAAAGGCAAGGATGAATGGCCAGCAGTCAGAGGCCTGGGAGCTGTGAAGGAGGAGAATTAAAATGCTCAGGTACACAACAAAGGCAAAGAGCCAGTTCAGATCTAATTAACCATTTTGTGGTACTGAGGATAAAAAAAAGAAAAAAAAAAAAACAGGACACTGCACTGGTCGCTCCCATAAGCCTGACCTGCTGATCTCACGATTTTCCTGCTTCTCTCATGATCTCAGGTGTAACTGCTGTGATACTACTAGGGATTGCCTAGCTCCTCACATGTGGAGTGTTCCCATCCAGGAAATCCCAATCATAAATGTGGCAGCATTACCTCGATGGCACACGTAACCCAGAAAGCTCGACTCATCCCAAAAGCACCAGATACACTATCTGTATGTAGCACAAGGCCCTTCATTTGGGAACGCAGCATTTGCACCTGCGCCACATGTTCTCTTTCAGTCAGTGACTGAACAGTGAATCTTGTAGCCCTTCTCATTTAGGAGATGATCCAGCTGACTCTCTCCTCTCTCCCCTTTCCCCCAAACCAGCTGTTTGAAGATGCTGCCATGCACTGTTTGCTATTAATAATGTGTCAAAATGGTGACATGTCAAAATAGTAGCACCTATGTGAGACAACCCAATCTCCTCATCCTCGTCTTTTGGGAGCTAGGCCCAGTGACGCATGAAGCATACCAGCAACTTTCTCATCAAGTGAAGCTCTGCTGCAGAGAGGTTGGGAACCCGCACCCAAATCAGCAGACCAAGCTGGAGAGCTGGGGTGTGCGAGGGAGTGCAGTCCGTGAGAAACAGAACGAAGAAATTATTAGCTAAGTCACCTTGCTCTCAGTGAGGGCAGGTCATAATCCTCCCCAAGTCCCAGTGGGAACATAAGAGCTTCAGTAATGAATCTCTAAGTCTCCTTTGTGACGTGCAGAAATGTGACACCTCTTTCTCCGCCTCAGCTTGTCCTCTGAGTTGTTTGATTCCCAAGGAATTGCAATAGACTTACAGATTCTTCCCCAGCACAAAGAGGGGGAGGGAACATCCACCAAGGAGTCATTCTTACATTTTCAGTCACCTCCTGTCCTGCCCCAGCCAATTAAGCAGTTGTGTTACAGCCTGTTAAAAAGTGACTGTATTCTGCCCCAGAGCAAGCTGCATTCAGAGAGCTGACTGAAATCAGGGCTTTTCTCAGTTTCAGCATTTCAGTGTCCTCTAGATTAAAAATTAAAGAGGAGATATTTATGTTAACCTTTCTCATAACCTGGGGAAGGATTGAAACAATTTTGAAACTTCAAACAGCTTCAGAGAGAGACTTTGCAATTGTGCTACCAGGCACAGTTACTCCTCGTAACCCTGAGGAAGACAGGGCAAAGGCTTACAGTAACAAGTAGCACTTTTATGTGGGAGGATGTTGATTCTTATTTCCATTATCCTTACAATGAAGTGGAATCTTAACGTGAAAGTAAATTTTTTTTTTTGTACATTTTTCCTTGCTGTTACATCAGGGATAGATTTACAGGGAGGAGGGTTGATGGGTCTGCAGGTCTGCTTACAGCATTACCAACGCCATGTAAACTCTTAGCCACAGGTTGGAGAGCAGCTGCTCCTCTTTCTCCACTTCCTTAAATTGTGGTCACATCCTCACCAATTTTACACTACCGCAATTTGTAAAAAGAGCTTTTTGTAAATGAGAACCAAAGCACACATATACATTTTTGAGATCAGTCCCTCTTTTGTTTTGTTGGCAACACATAGTGAAAATAATTACTTCTATAGTTACAGTTGTGTTACAGAGTTTCTAGTTATCTGGGAAACTTTCTAGAGTGGGATTAGAGAGTAGAAATGACCTTTTTGTGTCTGATAGACCCTACATGTTCCAGGGTGCCTCAAAGGCTTCGATCCCCATTACATGCACTTGTGAGTGGTTCTTTAAAAAGCTCCAATAAATTACATTCTCAAATGAAGATGTGCTACTGCCTGTGGTACAATATTACTAATTTCCTTTGTACAAGAAGAAAAAACATTAAGCAGAGGTATGAAGGACACCTACAGTATCCCTTCTTTATGACTCATGTCTGTCCATCTTCACGATCTTTTCTTCTGGACTCACTGTTTGAATGCTCTTTTGCTCTTCCGTTTCCAGAAAATATTCACACTCTGAATGGCCTGATTTGCTAGGACAAATTCACCTAATTCACTCTAATTAGGAACATGGTAAACTTCTACTCGTGTACAAAAGATGAAAGGTAACAGCTAGCAAGTGATTATTTCTATCAGTAGGTTTCTGTATAGCATTTCAGACAAAACATTCTTGCTCTTAATAGCTTGAATGTCTCAAAAGAAATCCATGGTAACTTGATCAACAGTGTCTGAATCTTTTCACAGGCTGGATGCTTTTCAAGAAATAATGATATTCGAATCATCTTTCTTAATGAAGAAGATAGCATCAATATAATGTGCCAGTTCTGTTGCTTAGCCACTCAGAGTTGGCACTGGCTTCACATTAGGGTTGTTCACTTGGTGACTGCAGGGTGCTAAGGCCCTGATCCAAGAAAGTAATGAAGTAATGAAAATAATGAATGTGCCTAAACATAAGCCTGAAGGTAATAGTTCAGACTATCTGTTCAGTGCTACACTCCTGCTCCAAGTGCCTTGCAGAAATAGGATGGGAAGCCCGGAGGGAGGGGAGACCTGTGCTATTTGCAAACACTTTTGGCAAACAGATCCCTACATGGAAAAGCTGACATTATGCAGCACTGGGAGTGGTGGTCTCCTGAACAGATCCAGGATATGTGAATCATTCACATCAGTCTCCTCTATTGTCTGGAGGATCAGGAGGCACAAAGGCATTGTACTGAACTGCACCACATCAGACTGCTGGAACTGACACCTTTAAGCATGATAAGCCCACTGGAGTAGGAATCTTTTCACTTATTTTGCTCTTCTTCCTATGAGATATCTATAACAGTAAGCTTACAATTACTTAGTTAAAATGATCCCTGCATCCACTGAGAGGTGTGAAGTGGGAACTATAGGCAGACATGAGGCCTAGGAATTATCCAAGCCCAAGCCCACCCTTTGCTAGGGTCCAGAGGGTTGGCCAGGCACCCATATAGCATGCCCCAGGCAGGATCACTTATGTAGCTGACCTGTGGACAGACAGGAGATCTGTCTCCCTCCAGCCTCTCAGGATGAACAACTAACAGAACAGGAGATTTGTCCTGTCTCCATGTCTTCTGCTAGGAGAAAATAAGAAACTTTGGCCTGAAGCAATGTAGCCTGGCAGCAGAAACCACAGACCTAAACAGTTCCAGCTTGCAGAAAACATGTGATAACTGTTGGGAGCTTATGTCTCCACAAAGACCCAGCAAAGCATGAGTATACCTATGCAACAGCCCTATACTCAAGAGGGAGGATGCAAATGGCTTGGATGCAGTGACCTGGGCACACCACAGTTTGCGGGGACAGTCTTGAAGGAAGAAACCGTTACATTTTACTTTAAGTTAATTGTGTGCATCAGTATCCCATGGTCAGACTGGAATATTGGAAATCTCTCTCTCTTTTTTTTTTTTTTTTCCCTCAGCTGCATTCCTATTCTTTGCAGAGGCAAAATCATTCATGAATCTTAAACAGCTTTTGCACAGAATCATCTCAACTAATGAAAAAAACAGAGAAGATTGCTATAATCTCTTGAATCTAAGGAGTAATATAGAGCACTGATTCCATCAGGATGAGGAAGAAAGAAAGACGTGAGAAAGATGGCTAGATGCATTATGAATGTTTGCAATACATGTCTTTAAAAAATGTGGGGGTGGGAGAGGTGACACTATTTGAACAATACCATTATTTTACATCATCCTTTTCCTCATTACTTATGGACAGTCTGATGCTGAGATTTAGCACAGGAAACAGTTTTAAGAATCCATATATTCTTGGCTACAGTTCATGCCCTCAGACTGTGCCAGAACTACAACTGAATGTTAAATATCTAATCTACCTATGCATTTTTAATGCATGCATTACCGTCATATTGAAATAACACTGAGCACTAATGGCAACTCTTTTTTTTTTTATATATATATAAAAGATGATACCCAGAAACCATATTGAAACAGTAGGTGTAGCCAAAACCAAAAGATACTGCAAAAACATATGATTTCTTCGCAGAGATGTTGTTCCATAGTAAATGGTATGGAATTAGATGTGAACCCATTTGTGGTTAAGGTGTGCTGTACGGGGAGCTCTTCATTTGGAACGCGTAGGCAGGTTCAGGTGTATGTTTGTCACTCCAGGCAAGATGGGTGATGGTGCTTCTGCCAATTCTCCATAGACTTGTGGTGGAGGTGGACGCCACACCAGCATGTCAGCTCTCCCATACTGGCTGGGTCAGAGGAGGGCTTGGTACAGCACCCCATCTGTGAGGACTTTCTGGATCTGGAGCTTGTTCTAGGGTCTCTGTGTGGTACTGCCCTGGGCCGTTTCAAGGCACTAGCTTGGTCAGGGATTTCTAATCAAGCACGGCTTTGGGTGGAAGTTTCTTTACAAATTGTAAGGCTAGTCAAAGAAATTAAACTGTGGAGACATGTCTCCTCTTTACTGTCGTGGCTTCTCTTGTCTAGTTAAGCTCTGATGGCTTCAAAGCTAGGACTCTTCCTTCATGTTTGTACAGATCCAGCACAAGGGAGCTTCAATTTCAGTGGCAGCTGCTAAGCACCACTGCAATGCATGATAATTAATATGAATTAACTCTGTATACCAAAGAAACCAGCTGACTGGCAGGTCCTATGTACCCACCTCTGAAAAGATTATGCCTTTATTTTTCTTTCTGCTTATAAATACATATATGTGTATATATATATTTATTTCCCCCAGAAAATTTAACTGACCATTTAAAAATAAGGTAACTAAGGCTTGAGTCGGGTGAGAATGGGAGAAATGTTCCTAAACTGTGAAGTTTTTCAGGATTTTAAAATGCTGTCTTCCACTTTTAAAAAAAAAAAATTCTGGAACAAATATGCTAGATTTTCATTACTTGCTCAAGTCTCTGATCCGTTATGCTTTTCTGTTGAAAACAAAAAAAGCCTCACTGCAAGGGGAAGAACTGGAGATCAGCCACTACATAAGCAATTACAAAAAAGAAAGAGAGAGAGAGAGAGAGAGAGAGAGAGAGAGAGATTCTATATCCCTGGAACAGATCCCTGATTAACAACCCCCAGACCTAGTCCCCTTCTTCCTGCCAAGTATCCTTTCTTTTGTATTATCTTCTGCAACATACTGCTTTGTTTTTGCCTCCTATTAATCTAAATCATGCTTGCTTGAGTAATTAGGACCCAGTTCTGAGGTGTGATGATTCCTCACTAGTAGAAGCTCTTTCTGGGGATGAAACCCTGGCTAGGAAAAGAAGTTACAACACTGCAGCAGTCCAGTAATGCCCTAAAGGGGGATACTTATTCTGTGGTCCTGTACCAAACTAAAATATTTATTTCTAATGCAAATACCATTTGTGGGTTTTATTCACTTGTCCCGTCTCTGGGACATCTGTTACATCCGTACTCTGTTACATCCCAAGAGCAAAGTGTCACATCTACTTTCACTGAGGAAATTAAGTTCTTATTTCATGTCTTTACCCCAAGATGTCCATACCCCACCATCTCCACTTCTTATTTCAGGTGTTGAAAAGCATGCAAGGTGACTTATGCTCTTAATGTTTTCTTTGCTTTTCTTTCTGGGGACATGATATGTGTTTTGTCCTTGTTTCCTCTGGCAAATATGGTACCATGGAAACACTGTGACAGGAAGAAGTACCTCAGTTGCCTAAAGAATAAGCACATAGTTCTTAACACCAGCTAAAGTTAGCTGAAATGAATCCCACTCTTAGTCACTGCTACTTTCTGGGTAGCTCAAAGCTACCTGTTATAAGCTGCTCATGCTGTGCCAGCAGTCTCGCTTCAATCAATGCAACACCTCGCACAGTGAGACATGACCCAGCTAGCGGCAGAACTGATTTCCCTATTCTTTAAATCAATGAATTCTGCCATTGGTTTTCCTTAGGACCAAAATATTTCTACATCTTTAGCATAATAGTATAAGTATGGCCATGCTGGTTCAAAGCAAAGATCTGTGCAGCCCAATAGATTAAAAAAAAAAAAGAGAGAGAGAATGTTAAAAACAGTGCTGGGATAGAGTGATTACCCCAATCCCCCCAGACATTTCCAGCAGCTAGAAACTACAGTACTTCCTGAGCTTGTAATTGTATCTGCATCACTCCAAAAATATAGCCTTTGTTTGGCCTAATGCCCTCAGCTTTATTTGTTGTTGTTGTTTTAATTGCATTAAATCTGGGGCTTTCAAAATTTCCTGTGGCAATGAGTTCCACACTTTCACTGTCTCTTGAATACTTATGGTGCTTCTACTAAACCTGCTGTCTAATAAATTGTTCCCTCCCTCCTGTCAACCTTGTCCCCCCCTTTATGAAGTTTCTAGTTCTGTATTTTCCACATCTACCTCAAGCATTTTATTCTTTTTTTCCTGACAGGAGACCAGAACTGCACATAGCATTCAAGATGTGAACACAGCATAGGTTTGCATGCTAACAAAAATAATGGTTTTTACCATGTTCTCTATTTCTTTCCTAATCATTTCTAATATTCCATCTGTCTTTTTGACCACTGCTAGATTTAAGCTGATGTTTAGGAAGAATTATATGTAATGATTCTAAAATCTGTCTTCTGAGTGGTAATAGCTCATTTAGAGTCCATCGCAGTGCACATACAGTTAAGGTGGTTCTCCTCCATATGCATTAGTCTGTATTTATTGACAACGAATTTCATCTGCCATTTTATTACCCAATCACTCAGTACTTCAGGCTCCTTCTGCAAGCCTTCACAAACAGTTTTACTTTTGACTGCTGTAAATAATGTTATGTCAGCAGCTGGCTATGCCAATTCACTATTCACCTATTTTTGAAAGAGAGTACTTAGGGGCACACTGAGTAGTGCCACTGGAACCACACCAACAACCTCCAGCTGCTGTGAAACTTCCCCTACCTCCTAATCTGTGAAAGCACCAGGGCACCCTGACAGTCCCCAAACTACCCTCTATCTCTGGGGTACCTAGACCATATGACTGTCCCCTGCTGCTTCTAGAGACATCTGTCTACAAGGTGCCAGGTGGTGCTCACCCACACCTTCTGCCTTCTGTCTTATAACTACCTACCTCCGTCCATTCCAAGAGCCAGGCCTCCTGGCCGCAGCCCGTAGGGGCGGGGCACGACACGGAAGTCGTTCGCCTCCCGCCCAGGCCTCCCGGAGAAGCTCCTCCCGCCCCCGCCGCCGGCGGAGCCCCGCGCGCCCCCCGCACCTCCGTACCCTGGGTCGGCGCGGCACGGCGCGGACCAAGCGCATCGGCGGAGCCGCGGCCCGGCCGTGCGCACGGCTCCCTCTGGCGGCCGCCGCCCGGCATGGCTGCCCGGCGGGAGCGTCAGCCAGGTCAGCGCGGTCACAGTCGCTGCGCGTCGGCGTTACTCACGGAGGGAGCAGGAGACAGACCTCTCGGCGGACCGGAAGGAGGGAGGGAGGCCGCCCGACCAGGGGGCTGAGGGATGGCTGCGACATAAAGCACGGGCAGCGCAGGAAGCACTACCGGAGCTTAAAGTTTGAAGCTTTTGGAGAGGAGTTCGCCAGTTCCCGATTCCAGCTCCTGCTAGCAGTGCCAGCGACTCCCTGCTGCACTCACTGCTGTAATCCCTTCCCAAGTCGTGGAACCATCACAGCGCTTTAGAATTTATGTGGTGTCCAGCAACAGCAGGAGATGAACACTTTTACAGGAAAAAAAAAAAAAAATCCTGTTTGCTTTTCCCGGAGGGAGGTGGGGGAAGAAAATGGAACTGGAGCTCCTGGACAGGAATAGCTAATGAATAGGGAGCCCAGGACCCTGCCGCAGTAGTTCCTATCGTCTGGGAACTTCTCTGCCAGAACTCACAGCTCAGTGCTTTTGTAAGCATGCTGCGAACTGCTGGCAGGCTAGCTATCTGTGATGTACAGTGCAGACTGAGAAATGCCAAGAAAGTAGTAGCTTTCTAGTTTATTCTTCACTTGCTCTGAGAGAGGGCACGAAGAACTGAGGGTTCACCTCCCT
Source organism: Anseranas semipalmata (assembly GCA_013399115.1). Classification (NCBI taxonomy): domain Eukaryota; kingdom Metazoa; phylum Chordata; class Aves; order Anseriformes; family Anseranatidae; genus Anseranas; species Anseranas semipalmata. The sequence goes on from VXAA01003071.1 coordinate 47,210, forward strand.
CTCTCAGGGCAGCATTGTGTGTTCATAGAAGAGCCAATGCTGTAAAAGATAACTCGTTCACTAGGCACACTCCTTGGAGCAGGACTAACTAGCCTGTATGGGACACTGTGCTAACCCAGATATTTCCACGGGGCTCAGAAGCACCATCTCAGCACAACAAAGTTCAGCACAATCCTAACTGGACGAACCAGCATGTTTGAAGCTAGCCTGTACATCTCTGCACTGCATGGTGCTGACATGCCCTCATGCACCTAGGAGGAAGTTCAGATACAAATGGTCAAACTACAGCCATGGTGTAGCTCATCTCAGCGCAGCCCATTCCACGAGGGGAAGCATGAAGACATAACAAGATTTCTATAACATTTTTATTTTCATAACATCACCACATTCATTTGGCAGCTCTCATCTTACTCTCAGAACTGTATCCTTGTTCTATATTTGTACAGCACCTAGCACAGGGGGTTCTTAAGTGCTAAAGGAGAGGTGCTCTGTGATCTCAGTCTAGTGCCTTGAGGAGTCCATGTGGAAGCTACATGTAGGAGAATTAAACAAACATAGACTGCAAGTCTAGTGAATAATATGTCTGCGGTCCCCACATCAGTAGAAAATTGCATCGCATGCATTTGGAGCATGTTTCCTAACCCACAGCTTCCAATCTGTATTTGCGACTGCAGGCTATTGGTTTGAAGGCTACACGTTTTGACTCTGCATAAAGAAGACTTACTGCAAGGTTAAATGCAGTCATGATGTGAAGGAGGGGCTGTGCAGACACTGAGCCATTCCCCTGTCCTCTGACATAGTACCTGTGCTGCTTGATGTGGGTGAAACGTCAGGTGCCAAATGAGGCATTAAATCATCCTCAGTCAGAAAGCTTTTTAAAACTTGCAATTGTAAGCCAAAAAGCAAAAACTTACCTGATTACTGTTTCAGGCCAGTCAACACGAGAATCGGGTACATTGCACAAATTACAAATGGGTCATCTCCTTTTGACTGTGTGACCCCAAATGCTCCCACTGTACTCTATTAATGTGAGGCAAACCCTAGTGATTTTGTCAGCCATGAACTAAGCCTACATGAGCAATGCAGAAAGCGCATTAGCCTGATTTCCTCCACATGTAAAGGCCTCCAGTGCACTTGAAGTCCAGTACTTGAGCTGTGGTCCAGAGATACTAAACCAGCATCCCAGGCAGGAATCTTGGCTGCATGGACATAAAAAAAAGTGGGCAGATCATTTGATGGCCATGTTTTGTCATACAGAAGGTGGCTAAGCATGTGCTTGTTCTCATTCTCTCTCTCTCTTTTTCTCTCTCTCTGAAAGTAAATAAAAATACTCTCAAGCTGCACTTATCGCAGCTTCCTTATCACAGACACAAGCCTGCATAGACTCTCTCACTGTCTCTTAGTCTAAAACACTTTGTATGCATTTGGTCTCTTAAAAGGTCGCTGGAAAGATTTGTCAACAATTCACTGTGGAGACAGAAGTGGGAGGAGATGCTGGTCATTAGCACTAAAAAGCAACTGCCAACTGGGCTGGCACAAGTCAGGTTAAGCAACCGGCTTGGACATGACATTTAAGACATTGTTTGCCTATCTTTATCCCTGCTCCAGATGCAAATACGAGAGATATATAAGCTGCATTCGTCTTTGTTATAAAAAAGAAAAGTCTCGCATGTCCACAGAGACTCTTGCATTTCTTTGAACTGAAGTGTTCTGGATGTGATTAGCTCAGTGATGTGTGGTGAAAATTTCTTAATGGAAGGATTTTTATGGAAGTTTGAGAGTGTCTTTTCTGAGGGTGAAGCAGGAAATAAAGACATGCTGCAGCTCTCCTTGATTCTCTGTATGCCCATTATCTAGGCTGGATATTAACTGTGCAGAGTCACCTGTGGATGCTCCACATGAACAGATATGCTATTTGTACATCCAGACAGATCATCTGCAGGGTGCTGCACTATCCAATGGGGGACATTGGCTCTGCTGGACATTGGATTGGGCATGTCTGCACTGACATGGTCTCTCACCGCATCCTCTTCTCTATTACATCCTCCCAGTATGCTCACTACCCTATTTCAAACACATTCAGTGCCAGCTGTCTTACCATTTTTTTGTGAATTGTGTTATGCCATCTGTATCTCTATTACTTTGCATTACCAAGAGAAAACAGTTCTTGGCTATGTATGACTATGTTTGTGTGTGTGCATGCAATCTTTTTACTGCTGTGTAGCCTTGATGTATTAAGGTGGAGCTAACTGAATATTAGCCATTTAGCTTGTTGTGCCTGAGGTGGATTTTTACTGAAATGTGATATTTCTATTAAAAGCTATAACCCCCCAAGTCCAAAGTGCACATCTTCAGAATGCTTGAATTTAAAATACAGTCTCAGAAAATGAATATTTCAGATGCATTTGGTAGTTCTAACACTTGGGTATTAATGAAGAAGCACAGATATGCTGCAAATTTGATCCAACTGCCATTTCAATCAAAGGAACTTTCTATTTTACTTTTATCAGAGCCCTTGATACACAATGTTTCAACTTTATTTAAATGTTTAAGTGAAATTATAGATCTTCAGCTACAAGCAGGCACGTGCTTGAATGCAGCATTCAAATTCCTTTTAATGCCCTTGGCAGTAGAGTTTTGTGTGTTTAGTACCATTCCTAATTAACCAATGTCAGGATATGAAATGGGAGCTAGATGTACTTCCTGTGTCACTATCGTTAGTCAAGTGAGACTTACCTGTATTATTAACTAGCACTGATTTAAAGGTGACAGATTTGGAGATGTAAATGTGAGTTTGCACTCCATATTCTTCATGGTTCCTCAAGGGAGTAAAAGAAGCTTGTTAATCAAAATAGGAAATAGGTAATTATGAACTGGTTCTCAACCTCATCTCGTCTCTACCACTGGTGTACTAACATGTAAACCAAAGTTAGAAAAGTATTTGTAAAAACAAACAAACAAAACCAGTCAAAACCAAACAACAACAACAAAAACACCAAAGCTGACAGTGACTGTCTTGTATATCCACCCAGTCACGTCAACAACATGGGGATGGCAATTAGTACTTGGTGTCTGCAGGGAAGTTCCTGTGGATAAAGTACATCCAAGTCTGTACCTTCCTTTGCAGAGCCAAGAGGAACAAATCTACATGACGCCCAGGATAGACTAATGCATAGGCATGTCTCTGGCTCCAGCTCTGCTTTGACGACAACTCTCTTTTCATTATTGAGAAATGTTTTTAGCCCTCCTGGCCATGAGGGAAAGCTGGAAATGGCAACCTGCATGTCAAGGATAGAGCAACATCTGCTTGAGTCTACTGTCAGTGTCCAGCAGAGGGAAGGGCTGTACTTAAAGCTAAAGGGAAATTACAGGGACTTTTTTTTTTTTTTTTTCCATGAATAAATACAGAAGGTGGAAAAGGTTTTTCTTTTATTAATGTTCTTTTCATAAATTTCATAAAAAGAGCACTGACAATCTGAAAATATTTTCATTTTTCAAAACTTACTCCCATAATAATACAACTAAATGGAACATTTTGGCCAATTAGTTTTATTTTTGGCGACATGAACTGTGAATAAGTTTAAGCATTCAGTCAGTGAGGAAACTCACCAGCCTGTCACATTACCACTAGTCCAGGCAGGGGTGGGGGGAGAGGGAGAGCCCCTGTAGCAGCTGCCCCTGACAGCCCTCGCCTGTCCTCAGACAGATTTCCCTTTGGGTAGGCAAGGGGGTTTCGCATTGCCTTACTTTGGCCGTGCATAGTTCAGCTGCTCTGCCCTCTGTTGACGTGGGGTGGGTAAATTTTCCTTTTCTCTTCAGGATAGGCCATGGAAGCCTTTACTGGGTCAGAAAATAGCACTACTTTTGTAGCCCTTTTACAGTGCCTTGCTGGCAGGGACTGACAGCTCATCACCAAAGGAGACTGGATAAGCCATGAACGAACCACAGAGAGCTGTGATCCATCTAGAAGCTCCCAAACAGAAGTGTTGGACTCAAAACCCCTCTGCTGCCTTCTGGGCTGAAAAACTCCCTTTCATCCCTCTCAGAGATTGTCTGAACCAGGGAACTAAATCCCCATCTGCCTCTTCCTCCTCCTCCTCTTCCCTTGTCTGCTACAGAGTGCTGTAGTGTGTGCCGCAGACACTGTGGTTTTAGTACCTCCTGGAAGTTGCAGAGGACACAGACAATGGGCCAAATCAGCAGAGGGAAGGGGGGGTGGTACCATGGATGAGGGAGAGTTCATGCAAATAAATCACTTCTCACACACTTCATCAGTCCTGCTTGTGAGACAGATCCTTCCACCTTCTGCAAGAGTCCAAACATCTCCAAAAGCCTTTAGTACATCCTAATGCATGTCACTTAATGTATGAGCAAAAGCTATCTTAAGTCTGACATTGCCTTAGCTTTCCAGTACTTGACTCTGCAGCCTCAGCTGATTATGTTCTTTAGAGTGACTTGCCTGTATGTAATTTTATGGATAAAAAGCAGACAGTGCAGTTGAAGAAAGGCCAGGTTGGCACACTACTACAGAAGGGTTGTTTTCTTACTGCAGGGAAAGGAAAGGAAAGGAAAGGAAAGGAAAGGAAAGGAAAGGAAAGGAAAGGAAAGGAAAGGAAAGGAAAGGAAAGGAAAGGAAAGGAAAGGAAAGGAAAGGAAAGGGAAAGGGAAAGGGAAAGGGAAAGGGAAAGGGAAAGGGAAAGGGAAAAGGGAAAGGGAAGGGAAAGAGAGAAAGAAAGAGAGCCCAATATAGCCCAGACAATTTCATAGCCTATGGCAGTGTCACACCCGAAAATACAGAAGTACATTTAAACATTCTGTGGTTATGAAAAAAGATGGGATGGCTTCTTGTAGGAATTTGCTTGAAATGCTGAAAGCATCTGTGTTAGGTGTCACCTAGGGAAACCAGACTAGGGCTTTTCTGCCCCAAAGGCTTACGCAGCTTTAGCAGCTGGAGCTAAACTTCGTCTTAGGTGTGTGTAATATGTGGGCTAGATCCACAGAAGGACCTGCAGTCAGCTTCAGGTCAAAAGTGTCCATTTCCCTGAAGTTTGAGTTCTTGTGCAACTGAATTAGTGGAAATACCATGATTCAGAGGGCAATTTGAGAAGGAAAAACACCCAAACCACACTTTTGTCCTATAATCAGACAATTTATTTTGTTGTGCAACTTGGTTCCCCTGCAAACCCACGTGGGCCTTTGTAGCTATGGAGATGTCCTGCCTTTATCCAAATCCTAATGGTGGCTTGCTGCACCCCTCCAAAGATCCTGTAATTCTCTGAGCCAGAAGAGCCTCCCTCTTCCCCTGTCTCTGCTACTTCAGCACTTGGGCTTTCTCTGGAGGGATGTGGCAAGGAAGCTCTTAATGGGCCCCCGTGGGGCATCAAAGGGAAGTCCAGGGGCTGAGGAAGAACATCAGACACATAATTCATGACCTGCCTCAGGCAGAAGGGGGCAAACAACAGCAGCAGCAACAACAACAACAAAAGCTCTTCGTTCCAGAGTGGATTAATAGGAGCTCCCACTGGAGCCCATTAAACAAAACAAAATGCGGAAAGCCTAGGAATATTGTGCACTTCATCATTTTCTCAGGATCCCCAGGGAGAGGATGGTCAAAGTTGCATTTCTACCGAAGTGGAGAGAAGGAGCCTGGGAGAGGGCTGGCTCTGGAGGGGAGAGCACTGCCAGGCAAGGGAGGGTCATATCTCCTCAGTAAGTGGATGAACACCTCCTTTGGTGTGCCTGCAGGTGCTGTTTTTTCGTCTGTAGTCTGTACACAGATGTCTTGTGCTTTCCCAAGATTTTGCAGGGCCTCAGTGGATGGTTTGCTTGCTTTGCCATCCTGCCATCTGGCCAGTCTGACACAACTGTCCCTGGCAGAGGTTGAAATTTTGATGTATTGTCTAAATTTAGAAGTGACATTTTCCCCAGGTTTTGTAAGCAGAACTAATGAATCACTACAGTGCAATTTCTTTGCTCTCTCTTCATGGAGTTTGACCTGAATTTTAGAACTGACAAAGATGATGTGTTGACAGGACAGTCTGCAAGGATAATATCTCCCAGTCTGCTCTGCTGATGTATCATGCTCCTGCCCAATATCTTCTCCGGGTCTTTTTTGTCTACTGCTTTCACTTCTCTGTCAACACAGGATTTATTCTCCTCTTGGGACTCCCTTTGTATGGCTTTGAGCACACATCTTCATGTCCTCCTGCCATTTCTGTTCAGGACCTACAGAGAAATTTGACAATGCAAACCATCCTGGCTCCCAGCTCATCCTGAAACTACACTTAAGGTCTCATCAGGCAAGAGGCTGTTTGGCCCAGCAGATCACTTCACTCCCTACACTCTGTTGGAATAAGAAAACCTTGGGGTATTCTGCAGGAATAACCATCAGTGATTGTCACCCATTATTTATTTCTTTAAGACTGTATGTCTAGGCCCTGGGAAGTGTGAATTTTAAAGAAGCCAAGACAACTCTCAGCTTCTCTTGTGCTTTCTAGAATTTATCACCTGAAAAGGGCTTTGGTGTCCTGCCTTTAACTGATTTAATTTACTGGGTGGTTTTTTTTTTTGTTTGTTTTTGGTTTTGTTTTTGTTTTTTGTAGATATTTCTGTGGTTCTTTCCCACCCTGTGAAGCTGCAGAAGCCCATATATGCAAAAATTCAAGGTTGTTCTTGGCTTGTAAATCGTGGGATTTACTGTGTCAAGTAACTGCAGGAGAATATTTGCATAGAAATCAGTTGGATAAAAGTATTGCTTCTTACCCAGTGACATCTGTTCACCATGTGGATGACTCAACTTAAAATGGAGGACACGGACGTAAGACAATTTTCACTTCCCCACCTGGTCTGCAGCAGCCCAGATGTGCTGCTCCACAGGACTCACTGCCCTCTCCTGCTTGGCTTTGAGAGAAGAAATAGTTCAAGCACAGATCATGTAATATTGACTCTGTCTGCCTTAACATTGGATTAATTTCTGGTAAATAAAGCAATATTTCACAAAACTGTTTGCAAAGCCTATCATGTGAAAGGTGTTCCCTAGTTAAAACCCTTACAGGGTCAGAGCTCTCTGGGAACTTTATAATACATAAATGTTTTTGTTGTTGTTGTTGTTGTTGTTGTTTTTCCTATAGAAATCAAAGCAATTTTTGAGAAAGGTAAGATTGTCAAGCTTGTACACACTGAAATCTGTGACCATCACAGACAGATAAAAGCCCTATTATGTATGCGATACAGATTTTCTTTATTCCCACATCAGTTATCTGTATACATGCCTTAACTGCTTTCCAGGATGCCTCAAAGACTGGACTGCTGGATTATGAAAATAGGTACAGAAACAGGGGAAAAGACTTTGAAAACCAGTGTGGATTTAACTTTGCAACATGACTAGGTGGCTGAACTGTTCTGGAACACAGGAAGTTCATTTTTATGCATCGCTAAGGACATTTATTCACTACCAAACTACAACCAATTTGCAATAATGAGTTAGAGGTCATGGACTTTCTGTTTTACTCTGTTATTGATTCCTGCAGCTCTTTCTTTCTTTCTTTCTCTCTCTCTCTCTCTCTCTCTCTCTCTCTCTCTCTCTCTCTCTTTCTTTCTTTCTCTCTCTCTCTCTCTCCTTCCTTCCTTCCTTCCCTTCCCTTCCCTTTACTTTGAATTGCTTTTATTTCTGTACAAAGTAGCCTTCGTAAGTAGGTAGGGAGAGAACTGTTGTTCTTCCCGTGTTTGTTAGGATGGCCTAAATATAGCAAATTCTCTCTTTATTTCTAACTTTCCATCAGCAAAACAGGATACAGATCAAAGCCAGTTTATGGCCATGCTGGACAGTTCTCCATGGCAATTGCTGCTCAGAGGCCTGAATTGCTATGGAAAGGACAACCTTTGATCTCTTCAGCCCTTCCCACATATAACAGCTCTTGCTCTGTTCGAAGCAAAGAACCAGGCTCCCAGTCATGGATTAACTAAAGATTTCTGGTAGGAAAACCTCTATAAAGGAGTTGAAGGGCCTGGCAGGGGATAAGCAGCATTATGAAATGTGTGAACAGGTTAAACAGAGGATGAAGTTGCTAAAAAACACCCCCAAAATATGTAATCAGTGACCTGGACTCAAACTGTTTGCGTGTTCTCTCTTGCAGTCCTTCTGCCGCTGTTGTTATTATTTTTGGCCTGGGAGAAATAGCTTTCTGAGTCCATTTCACCTTGATGGATTATGATGCCATTTTAAATGTCAATTGATAATAATTGTGCTATAAAAAAACATAATAAATGTTATCAGTTTAAACCTACAGTGTCCCTTTTATTAATATTTCTAATTTATGGGCTTGTTGAGAAATCTGCAGAGACAACAGGGCTAATAAATCTGAGGTTAAAAGGACTGCAGAAGGCAGGCTGCATGGGCTTTCTGCTAGATCGTTGCCAGCTGTTGAACTTTGAGAAGATCAGAGCAGCTGTCACTGGGGAGTCTGTCAGAGTCCAGTAAGGCATAAAGGGTGGAAGACAACCTACAAGGACACAAGACTCCAGAGATGACATGGGCAATTTGCAGCTGTGCTGTAGCCAGCAACTGCCACTGCACCTATGCACCAGGACCTCTGACTGCCTGAGCTCCCAGACTTGCTCTGTATAGCTGGCTGAGCACAAGCCCTGAGAGATGAGGTGTTGTGAGCTGTGGCCTCCGTCCCATGCATAAACACCAGGCAGCTCTGGTTCTGTGTTACGTATGGAGGTGAGAGCTAAAGGAGAGGCTTTGGGATGCCAGGTGGAACATCTCTCCGTTACTGTCTTTGCGCAGAAAAGAGACCAGTGGGGCAGGAAAGTGCTCCCTTCCTGACCGAATGCATAAATGCAGTTTGTTTTCCTCTTCAAGAAAGGCAATATAGGGCATTCCAGGCATGGATCCCAAGTTGATTTTGAGCCAGCATATCCAGGACTCTTCACTTTCTGAGAGTACACCTTATTTTAAAAATTTCACAGGCTTTGTGGACCTCTAGATTTGCTTGACATGGGCAGGAGGAGCAAGGAAAATCAACGCGGCACAATCTTCTTCTAGACAGTTGCCTCCTGGTGTGAGGAGTTGCCTTCGGAGCTCAGTAACCCCAGGGGAAGATGTGTTTCCTGCTTCCAGGAGTTTATAGACTAAATTAGACAGGTAGAACAATAATTGTAACAAATGAGAGTCATCTGCATTTCCAGGTCAAGCAGAAATGTAAAAATATCCCCAAACTACCCTACAAAAACTATCACATTAGAGCTTGGCAGAAAAATAACTTCTTCATTCTTCAGTAATTTAAAAGTAAATTATTTCTTGTTTTGAACATAAATAATTTGTTACATTTCAGCAACTCAATCATTTGAAAAAGGGGTCAGCTGAACTATTTTAATTTGCAAAATGTTCATTTGCATTTCAAGCTTCTATTTTTTGCCACTCATCCTTATTTTAATATCACACAAAGAAAAGAAAATCCAGAATAGCAGTCATTCCAAATAAAGTATTTAGTTTTTTTAGTTAATGAAATAGTATATATCACTTTTTTTCCATTTCAGTATTAAAAAAATATGAAAATGTTAAAGTCTTTCAATATTACTTAAACATTTTGATATCAAATCTGCATTTTTTCCTGAAGAAACTTTTGTATGCAAAACATGGGATTTATGCATCATTACACTGATGCTTTCTAATCCCCTTTCAAGAGTTGTCAGTTATTCATTCTATTTCCTACAGCAGAGCTTGTTATGTTTTTCTATATAGAAGAACAAAAATATATTTCTCAGTTGGCACTGCCTTCAGTTTTAATAAAAAGAACAATGCAATAAGACAGAATAAAAATACATCCTTCACAAGGAAGCTTTCAAGTTATAAATTTGCCTGTGTGCATCTCATTTAAACTCAAACTCATGCAGAAAAGCAACTTGCCCCTGTGAGCAGTGGGGAGGTTTAAAGTCGCAAACTAAGACAGGATAGTTATACAAACATGCACGGTATGATTTTGTGACATGGGACGACAGCATTGTCTCAGCAGGTGCCTGCCCAGAGAGAGTTAGCAGAGGAGACAGGCAGTGTATGTTCTGTGAATATGCAGGTATTCTGGTTTCACTTGTTACTTGTTGTCAGTGTGATCACTGAATAAAGGTATTTCACTGAGATGAAAACTTGGAGTGTGCCTGTCTCCGCTCTTTTTTCTTTAGAATATTTTTAACGCAGAGACACTTGTACTTGTTTGGAAGCTGGTGTGAGCATTCATAGATACATCACTGCCAGAAGGCTACGTCTCTTCCTTTCAAAATAGTGCATATTTAACTGAGCAAAAATGGAGCTGAAGCACAGAGAAGGGATAGGAGGTGTATTTGTTGCCCTGAGAGTCTCTAGACTGATTTACCCAGCTAGGGGCTTCCAAAGATATGAGTCCTCTCATAAAGAATGTTGGGACCTATCAGACTTTTCCCTGAAGTCCTGCTCCTCCTCCCCCTGCAGCAAAAAAAAATGAGACCCTTGAACACAAAGAGGCTTTAATAACAAACCAAAGCCAAAGCTTTTCACAGCAAAGGAAAGCATGTCCTTTCTTGGGCTTCACTTGGCAAATGAAGCAGACAAATCCAAGGCTGCTCCTACATACGGCCTTTGGAAAAAAAGGACTGAAGGGGTGGCTTAAAAATACAGGCTCCCCGTCCCTGGAGTTGGTTGCTGTGTGCCTGAAATCTTCCAGATAAAAGGTAGCACAGTAAAAGGCAGAGAGTCCAGACACTGTCATATATGCTAAACTAATACACTGGAGGCTGGGTCAAGGACATTTGACTCATGACATCTGGGAAGCGAGTAAGATTTTAAGCCATTACTCTATAGGGAGCTGGTAAAAGCAAGAAAAGTGGCCCCTTTTTTAGTGTCTAAGGAAAGCTGAGTAGGGAAAATAAGGTGTTTGTAACAGGATGCACCAAGTTTCTCCTTGTGCTTTTTCATAGTATTCCATGAAACCCAAACTGTTTTTCAAATCAGGAATCACGAACAAAGAAGGGAGCCCTTTTATTAAAGAGGCAGTTTCCATCCAAGGTGTACACTCACAGCTTCCTTTTTTCCCCTCCCTCTCCATGCAGATAGCATGTTCACCTCCTCTCAGCTCATAAATTACCCCCTCTCTCATTCAGATGAAGCAGAAAATGGGAAGAAATCCTTCTTTGTGTGCCCAGCCAGAATTACAGGCACCGACAGCACCCAAAAGCAAGAGAGGATGGCAGTGCTGCCCTTGGCCAGAGCAGTACCCCTCTGCACACGTTGATTGAATAGGCAAGGTGTCCCCTCCTCAAGGCCATGAGACCTCCTGCGCCCATGCAGCAGCTGCCACCTCATCAGGTAACAAGAAGGGCGTGAGATCTTCCTTTGCACAAACAGACCCAGTGGGCCACTGGGCAGAGGGATGCAAAGGGAACAAAGAGAAGCACTTCCCACTCTCTTCCCCTTGCATTTCATCAGAGTAAGACACTCGCTTGTAAAACCTGTCCCCTGGGGAGAAGCTTGATTAATAAAATCAGATAATTAAATATTCTTCATCATGACTGGCTGCACCATTTTTTTTTACCTCTTTCATTGTTCTTTTTCCACCTACCCACCCACCCCCACCCCTTTTCCAGTACCTGGAATCTGGAAAAAGCCGAAAGCCTTTCATCTTATCAGGTGTGGTTTATTGCCCCCTGGTTACACAGTAATGTTGGTCTCCGCTCCATGAAAAGGTCATATGATGGGATATCAGCTCAAGAATTGTCAGTTCATTGGACAAATAAGGCAGGGCCTGCCAATACAATAATAAGAGCCTGATAACGAAGACACAGAGGAGAACCAGCAAGAGAGGGAGACACAACCGTAGCAATTTAAAAGGTGAGGGGCAATCCCAGAAGAACGCAAAAAATACCAGTGGGGGCAGGGAGAGGGAAGGAACAGGAGTGTACCTAACCACGCATTCTTCCCAAAATAAAAATTAACGAGAAGATAGAAGTGGCTTAGGAGAGGAATTACTGGCATTCATCAGCATTCTCTGGGAAATCTTCTCCCCCTGTGTTGGATGCCTGACTGGGAGGCACAGACAAGTGGTGGGATGATTATCCAGCTAGCTTGCTCAGGAGAGAAACAAAATAATGTTTTATCTCTAGGAGTATAGGTGGGAGGTAGAGGGCACTAATTCCTGTTCCTACGCATGTTGCAAGGGGCCTCTCTTTTTCTCTTGTGACTGATAAGATGGGATGATGTTGAAAAGCACCTGTTTGGAAAGTTCAAAGGGTTTCCAGAGTGGGAGACAGGAGAATTTGAACCAAAGGTGATGGCTGTGGGGGCTGGCTGTAGGATGATCTGGGAACTGCTGGTGAGGGTGTTTTCCATGTGTGACACCTCCTTGTATGTGAGAGAAGCTTACAAGGTGTCTCCCTTGCTAGTAAACAGCACGAGAGACAAGTATATGTCCTGCTGACTATTTTCTTAGCTCCATAATAGTACAAAGGCAAATGGTTTGTTAAAGATTTCAGCCTGAAACCAGAAAAGGAGGATAACTGCCACATGAGCAGGATTTACCAACATGAAGCAACTCTTCCCAGGGCACTTTTTACCTGGGTCTGTGAGGAGCACACCTCCTCCTGGGATGGCAATGCGATTGCTCAGAGCTCTGTAAATCTGCGCCGACCAGGGGTTGTTCAGGAGTGGGTGGGGTTGGTAAGACATTTCCCCCCCCCCCCCCCACCTCCCACCCTCCTCCTGATGCTGTCTTCCCCAGACACAGGAGCACAGATCTTGGTCTCAAGCTGGCCAGCAGAGAGGAGCAGGCGCATGTGTTCACTTTTAGGTTGCCTCTGTTTCTCCTCCCGACGCTCCTGCAGGTCAGCCAGGCACCAGTGGGGAGAGGTGCGTGCCTTCCCAGCTGCATGTATCTTGGGGTCCAACTAGAGTAGGGAGAGCAGGAGAGGACTCTCTGCCCCGTGGCTGCTTTGTCAGGAAGATGATGGACCCCCGCGAATGCGCCAGCCAGGGGAAGCCCAGCCTGTCCTTTTCCATTGAGGAGATCTTAAAGAAACCTTCTGCCAGCACCTACCCAAGCAACGAAACCAGGAACAGAAGTAACTACATTGACAAATCTCTAGCCCTAAAAGCAGGATCACCATTGACTTTTGGTAAGTACAACTTCACATAATGAAAAATAATCTTTTTTTTTTTTTTTTTACCCCTAAAACTGTCTGGTTTGATTAGGTAGAATTTTTTTAAATTTTGCAGGAATTTTGGATTTCCCTAGTCAGGCACAAATCATTCATTATATAATCAGAAATATTCTTTAAAAATTAATTTCCTTTTAACCTTGCAGTAGATTGGGCTCTGCTGCCAGCCTTTGGTGGGATTTTGTACAATATGAAGCCCTAGTGTTACTGGAGAGGTGCATATGCAACTTGAGCAGTCATTGCAGGTAGCTCACTTCAGTAACAGCAAGGAGTTCTTATTGTAAACAAATACAACAAATACAATACATAATATTTCCCTTTAAAAAACAGTAGTTCTG
>VXAA01003071.1:60769-170485 GCA_013399115.1 Anseranas semipalmata
GGGGGGGGGGGGGGAGGGAGGAGAATCACCTGTCACAAGGAAGGATGGGCATTCAAACACAGGAAGCTGCCCTAAAGCTACTGCGACTTGATGAAGTTGTTGGAGTTTCACTTATATCAAGTGAAATTATCTGTGGTCTGAAATTACAGCCAAATCAGTATCATTTTCTGATAAATCTGACCACTCATCCTCAAGCAAGAGAAATGGTCTGTAAGGGTAATAGTAGCTAAGGAGTTTTAGAACTCAATTGCTGGAACAAGACAAGAGAAAGCATTTGTGTTTAATCATTTCTGCTTATCATCAGGGACACTAGGTCCTTTCATGTACTAAATAAAACCAGCTAGTAGAGGACTAGCATAACTTCGACCATAGCAAACCAGCAAGTGCATTAGCCTTTTTTGACTTCAGTTTCCTCAGTTTAGTTACTTCAGCTGTGATTGAACTTTTACCCCCTCTGAAACTGTCTTTTTTTTTTTTTTCCTTAACAAAGATCAATGACCAACATTTTCTGGATTTAGTATTTATTCTTCTTTTTTAATCTACATCTTCCATGAAACAGAGATGTTTTATGTAGGCAGACACATTCACTTACTGAAAAATGACCAGGAGTTTTGACAGAAGATTTTCACTCACCTCTTACTCAATTGCTTTCAACAAAGCTTAATGCTACACTTTGCAACATATAGAGATCCTTCATGTATCATGACCCCATTTCCCCGAACACTGGATGAACCAGTAGCAAGGGAGGGAGTCTTTTACTAAAGACCTGATGGTCCAAGTAGCCACTGCTTACTCACATAGTTTCAGCTTTTTTTGTGTCCAGCCAGGATCCTGATCTGGACTGGACAGCAAACAAGACCTAAATCAAGAAGGAAACAACAAAAAAGTGAGCACTTGTCACTGATGTAACCATTGGTTGCTTACACTAGTTGGGCTAGATCCCAGTCCCACTAAAGTCCCGCTGCTTTAATCATCCTGTGCACAAGATTTTCACTTTCTTATTCCCTTAGAACACAGGTGACTTCACCCTGTACAGTAGTTGTTTCCTGACCATGGGGCAGAGCAAGCCCACAACACATCTCACAGCCATGGGAGCCCAGGCACTGGGGCTGAATATAACAACTGACTTTGCACTAGTACCTGCAGCTTTCCATGGAAACCTGAGGGACAGGGATAGCATGCTGCTATATTTTCACAGAACCATAGAATAGTTCAGGTTGGATGGGACCTTTAAAGGTCATCAGGAAGTTCAACTTGCTGCTCAAAGAAAGGACAAAGACAGACAGGGTTGCCAAAAACCACAGCTAGCGTTGTTGCTTGGCTGTTTCATCACTGATACTGTTGGAGGGTTGCAGCACCTAAATCTGACAGTGCAGATCAGACCTTAACAGCAGCAGACCCAGGCTATGCTTTAAATATGGTCCTGAAACACAGAAGTTGGTAGTTTGTAGGAGTGGACAAGGACGTAGCTGATGTTGTTGCAAGCGTAATGGGGCTCACATGCTGAAGGAGCCCAGATGCCAGGTTGCCTACTGGGGGGAAATGCTGGCATGAGCTCTGTGGGAGTGGGATTTTGTGAGCTGAAAGTCCTTTCCAGAGGGCCCACGGCCAACACTTTGTGCCATTGGATCCAAAGTGAGACATGTAACACCATGGAAAAGAGAGTCAGTGCTGTTCATAGCATGGACCATAAAACCACATTTTAACAACATGAGACTCTTCTCTGGGAACAGAAAAGCAAGGCAGAGACAGGATCTTTTATATTAAGTCTGTTTCATGATCAGTATGTTGAAAATAACCAGCCCTGTTTCACTGCATGTGTCAGCTAAATGTGCCACTCCAAACATAAGGTCTGACAAAACTGTAAGCAGGACATGGTGGTTCCTGGGACTGCATGACTGTATTGAAAGTACAGTCTGACCCCAAACTGCTCCACCTGAGAGTACAGTCAGTTTTCCACCTTGAAAGCGATGCAAGCAGAACAACGAGGCTTTGCCTTTGACTTCACTTCATCATCCAGCCAAAGAGATACAGGAGCTGTAGCAAAAGAATAGTGACCCTTCTCTCCCCTGCTAGAAAGCAAGGCTGGATTAATTTACTTTAGGCAATGTAAAATGTTAACTAGTGAAAACAGCATATATTCATGAAGATTCACTTAGCTATCACCAGAGCTGGGAAAACATAGGAAAGCTGTAGAGATATTCCAAAATGTTGTTCCACTTGTTCCACATTCCTTTTGCAATTGATCAATGATTTAAAAAAGAGAGAGAGAGAGAGAGAGAGAGAGAATGTAAATGAAGCTTTTTCACTGTTGGTTTCTTACTAACACCAAAGAGTTACCCAAGCCCAAGCTTATTACTCTTTACTTTCCCATCAGAATTGCCATTTTTTGCAGATAAGGTTTATTTCAAAACTGCAATACCCTGTGCTGTACATCTTGGGATAATTGCTGTATTTCGTCAAAGTCATTCAACTTCATGACATATAACACTGGCATTAAACAAATTGTGTAAATAGTTAGCCATATCTAATTTGGCTCAGTGCTGGCCAAGGTCAGGGAACTGAAATGAGCTAGGGAACTTGTTGGAAATTCCAGAATGGGATAGAAATCCAGCTGCTTTCCCAGAACAGCTCAGCAGCAGCAAAGAAGGAAGTACTGCAGGTCAGGGCCAAGTCATATCTTCCTACATATTTTAAGAACATTTCCCACCTACCATACGTTATATATATGAGCCAAGCCATGATCCACGAGCACAAGAACTGGGTCATGCACATACCCATAGCTCCCATGAAGTAGATACCCAGGCCAGAAACAATCATCCAGCCAGTCTGCTGATCTAGGTAGTCTAGAGACCAAGATCACACTTGTCCTAAAGTCTAAATCTAGCCATTAAGTGTTAAGAAGATGGGAGGAACCAGGATATTCAGAATGTCAGAAATGAGGGACATAGTCAGAGCTTACCCTCGAGTCCTTTTCCAAGGCAACTCAGGGGCACTGGACCAGATGACCTCCATAAATTACTTCCAGCCTAAATTATTATATGATTCTTTGACAAAAAGAATGTGATGTACAGTGGCAGCCACTCATGGAAAGCTGGGGCAGGAGCTGATCACATAGAACAAGATTTCTGGGCCTGATTCCTAAGATTTTTGTAAGGGTATCTCCAATGGGATTTGGAATAAGGAGGGTAGTCTTCCTACAAACCTTGTTGCAGTATTAAGCATTTGTGAGTTTACTACACAAGCGTGACTACAAGATGACCTGGAACTGCAGCTGTTGATCTGAAGTCTACTGAAAGTTTTGAATTTTTGAGAGACTCCTATCAAGTTAAAAAAGGAACAGGGAACAAGAAGACATTTTAGTATTCAGCCTGTGTTTCTCCCCTCTTATTTTTGTCACAGTGCCTAGAAAGAGTAACCATGGCCTTTGCAAAGGACACAAATAAACACCCCCAACTAGTGCTGGTCTCCTCCGCAGTGCCAACTCTTTCATTTTAAACAGAGAAGACTAGCAGGCCTATTTTAGAAAAAGAGCCAGTCCACTGAACAAGTCACTTATCTGTTAAGTGAACTGGTCCTTCCCCTGAAATCCCTGGGAACTTGATTTGAATGTGCTTGAAAATGCATCTGAAATAATTGTTCATTACTCCCCCCAGTTTCTGTCAGTGAGGTTCCACCAACAGGAGGTCCTTTGTCAAGGCAAGGAGAGCTTGGGAAGAGGATGTTACACCTGGGAAATTAATAGTAAAAACAGTAACAGATACAGTAATTATGTTGTCTGCATTATGCCCTGTTGTGTTAAGGATATGCAAATTAATCTGAATTCAACTGCCGCTTCACACACAAGTGTCAATATGGTAATTGTTTACTTCATCCATAGCAACACTCCACCCAGATTTCTTGCAAAAGAGGAAACAAGTGAAGGAATATAACTGAATTGATGCCACCTGGCCAATAGCACCAATTCACCACACCTATCACAAGGAAAACCAGACCACCTCAAAAAAAAATAAATAAATAAATATTATAGAAGCAAGAGAAAAACAGCACAATGAAAAGCTGCTTGCATGTCCCAGTGACAGACTCTTCACTGTTCACAGCCTTAGTAAGACCCTAAAATCATATGCTTGTTTCTCTCCAGTGATTACACGAAGAGGCTTAAATGGAGCTCAGGGCATCTGGAATAACCTCCTGTTTCTGAAAAGAAATCTTAACACTCTTCCCTGAAATTTCCCATCCTTTTCTACACAGCTGAAAGTAAAACCAAAAAGACCATTTTGGGCCACGGGTCAAAGAAGTCATTTCTGTGCATAGTAAGAGTATGCCCAGTAACAAATATCTCATGTTAAGCCAGGCTGAAATGTCATCACCATCCCCACAACAAAAAGGAATGAAGAAAACTGCATTCCCTGGAGGAAATCTTACCCCATGCCAATTCATAGATATTTTTCAGAGCTCTCTGCTGGAGCCATATGAACATGCACTGAAAAATACTGGCTGGCCTAGAAAGCTACTGCTTCAGACAGCAGCCTTGCTTTTTCAGGAGAGCACATACCAGAGAAGGTTGCAATAGGAGCAGGACGAGACCTTGGGGCTCTTAACTCTTAGATCTGTGCTTTAAACTCAGTTTCACCTACCTTCAATCTTCTCCTCCAGAAAACTTTGTTGATTTTTCCAGCCTCTCCATTGGGTTTATACCACTATAATTTGCTTCCTTGATATCAAACTACAGATTCTCACACTCCTTTCTAGCAGTTCACGCAGACATCGGTATTTTCCCATCTGCCTAGGACAGATTTCCATTGGAATTCCCAGGGGACAGCCTCCCATTCCCTCCCTGTTTTCTCATCTTCAGCCTGTAATTATGCTATTCATGTTCATATGTCAGTCATGCTCATCACTGGGGTATGTGAGTATCTCAGGGAAATACTTTGAGGAGGAAAAGTTGTATATGAAGGACGAAGACTTGAAAAAAAAAAACTTCTATAATTTAGAAAATGCCTGTGTCATTCTGAGGAAGGTTTAGTGACTGCCTCTAAAAGCACCTTGCTCAGGTACCCTTATCTTCTTCATTACTGTAGGATATAAGCACTGTCAGTTCTCTAACATATTCACCTCACAGCATCCCATCTAGGAAGGGAGTGCAACTAGTCCTTAATTTAGAGATGGAGAAATGAGGTAGAAATTCTAGGTTAAGAACCTACACTGACACTGACATCCTCTGAGTTCTTGAGCAAATCGTTTAACCTCAGGCCCATGTTAGTGACTAATCCCAGGTCCATCCTCTCCTTTATCCCATGAATGTTGCTCAAAACCCTACTTGTTTTCTGACCAGAAAATTCAAAACGAGTTGATCCTAACTGAATTAAATGAGTCTCATTTTGCACAAAATGCCTCAAACACAGAGGTGGACCTCATACCAGGCTGGATGCATGCAGTTGTGTTTAGAAGTTTCCCCAAAGATTTGTGATAATTTTAAAAGATAACATTTGAATAATCATTCCTCATTGACATGAGGTTTTGGCTAATTTCCAGAGCTCTGGTAACTGTATTTTCTTCATGTCAGTGTCATCCTGCTGTACAATTCCTATTGTGTGGGCTTTTACTGAGTGCAGAATTGGGCACTTTGTCTCCAGATGTTATAATTATCATTGCTCCAAGGCTGGTTAGAAATAGAATTTATTATTTGTTCAGAAAATAAAACTCTGACAAGTCTAAAAAGTTAGGTGCTTTGCCAATGCTGTATCCTGCATGGAGTTTCTGCCAGTACAATCTGTTGGGGGTCACACCTGCTGCTATTTACATATGAGAGGAGAGAAGGGAGAGGGGAATAGCCCCAGGTGCTGCAAACCACAGAGCCTAGATGTGGGTGACTGCTCAGGAGTGAAATCTGTTAATAGTTTAATGTTCTTTGGTGTTAATAACAGACAAATCTGTGCTGTAACATTAGCTTCAGTCTGGTGCTAAACATGGAACCTAAATTCCCGAAAGTCTACTATGCTTATGTGTTGCCTCTTACTCTGCCTTTCCAAGCAAAGAAATCCAGGCAAGGGGGAAAACTAGACCAAATTCTAGCTTTGCCCATTAAAGCAGCACGGACCCAATTATCTTGTCTCTAGAGTGTCAAGCCTGAGCCTTGATTGCTTCTACCAAAGGCAACACACAATGTATTCAGATTTGGGGGCTATGCTGAGGCTTTATTGTAACAAAGAGCTGGTTAGGGAACGGGAGTATTTGGTGTGCCTCTCTTGGGATACTAACCACAGACAGCCCACTGCCTTGAACCAGAAGGCTTCTCAGGGTATTATATTTCAGTGCACGGCTCTGCAAGGCCCTTGTACTTTAATAAGGAAGTGTCAAAAGTAAGGACTCAAGCTACATTCATGAGGGCAGAAAATTAATATAAAAGGTCTTAGCAGTGCCCGTGCTAAACACAGAGATGGCGGCGTTAGCAACAAGACACCACCACAGCAGAAGAAAGATTGTGGGTTTTGAGCCAGTTTCATTACCACTCAGGGTCAGGTGTCCTACCACATGTCCCCATTGGTTACTGCTGAGATTACCCTCAGCTCCCACTGAGATGTTTGTAATGCACCGTGTAAGGCCCATGCTCAGATCTAAGCTACCTTTACGGCTGCACTTGATGAAAATGGCTCAATATGTACTCCCCTTATGTTTTTCCTAGAAATAAGACCATATAGGTGATTTCATGAAGATGAGTTGGCTGTCAGTACCTTCCTAGATGTCACCAATGTTACCTGTCACAAAGGCAGATGGGAAATATTGACAGACTGGGCAAAGGCTGCCATTAGAACAATGTGATGCCTAAATCTGAGCAGCAGGCAGCTCAGAGGTATAGAAAAGGAAAAATGGTCCTGAATCGGGGAAGACACTGACCTTTAGCCTGTTCTCTGGCCCATCTTCCTATACAGTAGATGTACCTACCTACAGAGATGTTTAAGAAAGGGCCAGACTTTTAAAAGCATTTGGCATCCAGCAAATTCCACAGCGATCTTGTTGACAGATTTCCAGAGTAGCTCCACATCTACTGTACTTCTGAGTTCTTCAGAAAAGGCAGCCACTGGTTTGGTTGCTGGCATGTAAGCTGAGCTTTCCTGATCATTTTGTTGTGTCTCCTTACTTCCATGCTCCTATTTTGAAAATTTCCCATGAGGATCATCCAAAGTTTAAAGGTGTAAGGAAGCAGAGAACAGGTTAGATTTTGGGGGCCAAATTCACCAGGATCGTGCCCCTGCAACATAGGGGTCATCCTGGCAATGATGCACAACACAGAAGGATTAAAGCCATTTTAACTATGATCAGGTTTGAATGGTAAAGTATCTAGACCACACCCACCTTTCTTTTTTTCACACATACTGAAAGGTGCATCCAATGACAGTTGGTTTATCAAAGCTTTCTTGTGCTGTGTCCTTCATAGATTCCAGCAGCAAGAGTCAATTAGAGAATGACTTACCTTATGATAAAATGCTTCTCCCTGCCATGTGTGCTACACCCATGGCCAGAGCAAAGAAAGTGCAGGCAGCCCACTGCAGGAGACCTACTGACAGCCCAGCTTCCCTCCTGGGTGAGGAAACAGGACGAGAACACCTGGAAGGCAAAAGAAAACATGAGGAAGAGGAAGATCAGCTATGTGATTTCCCGGTGGACCATCCACTTCCACTTCATGGTGAGTGCCTCTAGATCCAAACTTCCTCCCAGAGTACCCAGAACCACAGCTGTTATCTTACATGGCACTACATGGCAATACGTAACAGCAGACATCACAAATATTTCTTGTTAAGCTCTTGCCTGAGTCACGGGGATGATTCTTCAGTCGCATCATCAAAAGCAAGGAGACCCACCCTCTGAGCTAAGCTCTAGCTCAGGCTTGTAAACCCTACCAGTTTTAATGATAGGGACTGCTTTGGGTGTTTATTGCCCTCCTACTTTGGGTGGCGATCTATGGAGTTACCAGGAAATGGGCATTGCACAACCTGGGGAACAAGGCTGCTGAACATGCCAAATCAGCTTGATGCGTTGTATATACCTTGGACCCACTGCATGGGTGGTGAAGAGGTCATCACCATGCACACAGGCAAACTGTCAATATACAATTGCTCTGGCATGTAGGATGTGACAAGTGCTGCTTTATGTTCTTTGAGTTTCTGGAGAGGTTAATATGGACAATAATACTACACTTCAGAAAACAGGTTCTTAGTAGCAGTAGTAAGATCTTTCCCACATAGTTTGTTATTACTTACTCCTTTCTGAAAAATAAATAAAAATAAAAAACAAAACGGTGCAATTTCAATGAAGGCTGTTGAAGGCTCCTAGTGGGTTTGTGTGACCACAGATACAGGGTTACTCAGGTGGCTTCAATGAGATCCACACATCTTCCTCAGCCCATACTCTGCAAGTTGGCAGAGGAAACATGTCTTTCTGTGAAATAAATCTAAAGGAAAAACCTTGCTCCTGCAGCTGCTGCTATGGTATACATGAGTCTTGTGACAAGCTGCTGTCACCTCCTCCTTCTCCACAAGACAGACAGAGTCTGTCTTGATGCAGAGAGAAGTGTTGTAAGATAACCAGATATTTTAGCCTACTTCTGCCCTGTAAGCTGCAAGCAATTGATGGCAGCAGGTCAAAATCACATGTTGCATCAAGGAAGATCCAGGGCAGTATGTCTCTGCCACACAGAGCTGCCTGTGAGTGTTAAAAAGGAGTGCATTTCATGAGGGAGGGAGTCCCCAGTCACGGGGGGCCACTTTCACAGGGTGTTAGAGGAGGTGGGTGGGTGTCCTGACTCAGCACTTAGCCTCATTGACTGGCATAGTGGTTGGTACCAGCCTCATCAGCAAAACAGAGGGAAAGCACGTAATTACCTGCATAAAACTGAGCTGAGCTGAGCAGGCCCTTTCAATGACAACTTGTATTTTAAAGTCATTTTAAACAAAATCCCTCTGTTCTCTGGAGGCAGTGGGGTTTTGAAACCAAGCAGAGGTTTAATGATCTGCCGTTTTCTAGGCTCCTGGTTCCCACAGTTGCTGAGCCTTTGATAGAAACTGGCTGAAGGAGAGGGAGGATCTGAAAGCACTGGATTGGCATTTTCCCCACAGTGCACAAACAATGATGTTTCAGATCCTGTTCACACATCGTGCCATTCTTAGCAGAGAGCTGGAGGCCTGGGTTTAAAATCCTTTGCAGCATCATAAGCTCCAGCCTCCGTCCTCCACTTTGTGTTAGAGGAGAAGAGCAGGTGACTCTTTTTCTCCTATCTCTGGTTGCAGCTGGAGTCACCTTTTCCAGATGTGGTCAGCAGCAGTGCCTCCAGGAGAGGTAGGCTGGCACCATCCCCAGCAGCAGTCTATAATCATTACGGCTTGAGCTAATAGCAAATGAACTTCTCTTACCTTGCCTAGCAACTCTGCGCTTCAGGTGTACTTTTGGCACAGTAGCTATGGGCTGGTTACATGTCCTCTAAGAAGGCATCTTGGTGGTGCCAAACATCCACAGCATATGCCACAGAGGTGTCCTCAAGGTCTCCCTTGTGCTCACAAGCATGCCTACAACAAGCACCAGCCTCAGCAGCAAGAGAGAATTCTGACATGGAAGACATCAGTCCCTCATCCTTCTATCTACATAAAACACTTATGTGATTTGTGAGGGAAGGCTCTAGGCTCTGAATAAACATACATATGTGTACAGTTGTCAGGGAGCAGAAGAAATCAAGCATGCTATAAGATCACTTTTGGAGGGGGGAGAGCTGGGGTTTTTTTGGTACTTTTTGGATAGGAAGAGAAAGATGAGGAGGAGGGCATGACAATACACCCTTCATGTGCAGGAGATTTGAGACAATGAGAGCACCCCAACTGTGAACCCTGAGTGTGGATTTGGAGCATGTTTCCACACAAGACCGTAACACTGCAGTGCTCCTAAAAACTTGTTTTTACCACAAGATGGCTTCTGCAACTAAGCGGTTTGGAAATGCAGGGTCATATACACTAGATAGATTTATGCCCTTATCACAAACTATTTACAGGAAACAATGCCTCTTGCACTTTGAACTCAGAGGCTGCATTGTAAGCAAAAAACAACAACAACAAAAAAAAGAGAGAGAGAGAAAAGCTCTCATATGCTAGAGATACGCTTGCAGTGCCATTTAATTTTGCTAAGCCCCCATTTGAATTTGGAAGCCTTCATTCTGCATGTGAATGCTTTCACCTGTGGCCTACCGCATGAAAAGCTCAGCAGAACTGTTTTGGAAAGCCTGGCTCTCAAAAGCAGCGCTGGCAAAACCCAATTTAGAAGGAGACCAGACTGAGAGTGGCCTTGCTTTGGAGCTGTCGGTACAGACTCTGCTTGGGCCAGCTCTCTGTGAAACGATTGATCGCTGCCATTTTGCTATGTGCAACCACCACCATTGCCAGTGTTTTCAAAACTTAAGAACAAGCAGGACAAACTCTTGTGGCCATTGGTCAGCATCACAGCAACATGTTCATGTAAATGCACAAGTTAAATCCTGAGCCCCCACTTTCCTGTTAGCTCCTTCTCTCTGCTCTTGTGAGGCCCTTCAGCTCCTGCTGGAGATTGCCATGTGCAGGATACCAGCCTAGTTCAGATCCTCATGGGCAATTCTTTTGGAATTTCTTTTACATGTGCTGGGTCTGGCTGTATACATATCTGTGTGTGTGACTGCCGTAACTTTTTACGTCCAAAGGCAGTGGGTGAGCGTGCACAGCAATGCAATTATTTCATAGGCTGTTAAGTATGGGTAATGGTTCCAGTCCTCTGCTCCAGCAGGGAGCAGTCAGTACCTTGGAGAAGCCAGACAGCAGCATCAGCTTAATATACTGGCAGATGCCCAGTCTTCTGGGACTTCTTCTCTGGGCAGTAATTCAAGTATAAGGTAGATCAGGCTTCCACAAATAGGTCTGGCTCCTAATTTCACTGGGAACTCAGAGTTTCAGGGCCTGGAAACAACTGGACAATGTTATTTCCTGCAGCTCATATCTCCATTATTCACCATAGCAGAGTGTGCCATAGTGAGTCAACGTCACTCAAATATTTCTATAGCAGAAATCCTCTGCTCATTGCTGACTGGGAGCTCAAGAATCTTTTTATTACTCTTACAGTTTTATTATTATGATAGTATCTTTGATCCCAAAGCATATTGACAAATTCTGGTGGCAATTATCATAATGACAATGGAAAATATGGAGATGATCCCAGTCCTGGAGAACTTCCAGTATAAGTCATGTCCCTTCTGCATTGATGCCAGTTGCAGGCATCTTTAGCTTAGTGTTTATATTTTCTCTGAAGCCATAAATTCATTTGTTCTGTTCATTTGTGGATGATATGGTCAAATCCATGTACCCCTGTGAAATGGCATGGTTTATCACTCGCAGAACAGTCTTTTCCCCAATATGCTGACTTAATGCCTTTATAAAACACCCAAGAGACAATGAAGCACTGTATAATCACAATTCCAGATAAATATCGGCTGCCCAGAATACACCAATGGGACAGAGAAAAAGGGCAAAAGCATCCCATTGTCCTGAACAACAAAAGGAAGCAATTCTAAATGAAAAGGAAAAGCAGAGGAAAAAAATAAATGCTTATATACATAATTCTGCTGCCATTGGCTGTCTCACCAGTCTTCTGTTTGTTAGCGTGAATAGTCCCTGCAGTCCTGTGTCTCTGAAGTGCAGTATTCCTATATACATTGAGAAATCCAGCAGACCATTGACATTGTTTTGGTGGGTTTACCTGAAACATTGTTGAAGGCTGGTCCTTTGTTTTTCTCCCTCTTTGAAGACTGACTGTTTATAATCACACCCTGGATATTAAATGAAAGGCTTTAAGCCTGAATCCTTTACTCTCGCCCTTCAGATGATGTTCACACAGAAGTCCGACTGATACAAATAAGCACTGAAGCAAGCAAAGCTATTGGCAGTTGGGGACTATTATAAATTCTACTTGTGTTGTTTCTTCATTATTATTATTTGTTGTTGTTGTTGTTGTTGTTGTTGTTAAAGCAAATGTTAGCATTCAATGCTTTCCTCCAGCAGCTCCTTCTTTCCTGGGAATTTTAGATCCGAAGGGTACATTACACAGGAGCCAGAGGTTAATTTGTTCCTGCTAGTCAAATCTGTGTAATGTGACCACTTGTAAAGTTGATGGTACATCTTGATAAGCTTACTTCAAAGGTCTTACAAGTACTTATTGACTTCTCTGGAATTGTCTGAGAACTTTTCATTACATCCCCGGGATCTGGTGCTTTTAATTACTGTTCATTAAAATTAATGTTAAGCCTTTTACCTACTCTATTAGCAAATGCTTTATGCTGAAATTGGAAACATCAGAGACTATGTACTAAAATAATGATGGAATTATGCTTTCTTGGAGGGATTGCAGACTCTGGAGGCTGGGATGTAAACAAGCATGCTCAATTCATGTCTAGAGGTTTTTGCATGTACAAGTAATCACAAAGAGCTGAAATAAAGCAGAAAACAGGTTGTAAGAAGCTCAGCTTTCTCCATGGGCAGATGGCTGGTTTCTGGCAAAGGTGGTTGACCAGAGAGCGTGGGGAGAGCAGTGGGGAACCTGTATTCCACAGTGAGAACCATTACTGGATTAGACTGGTCACTGCTCTTTCATTGTTCACTGATTGTGAGCATCTTTAAGGCGAAGTTTGGCAATGGCAGAACAATCTCAGAAAGTATGTTTCATGCCTGAGATGTAGGTGAGTGGGGAAACTACAAATATACCTACCCCAAATTCACCTTGACCTGAAGTATTTCATGAACATGCAGGTCATTTGGCCTGGGAACAGACCTGATATCAGGTGGTGGAAACTACCGCGCACCCCTGTCAGTTGGGGTCCCTCAAGCCATGGCCTGTAAGCTCCCACCAGACATTTCACAGACCACTGGCTGTGCCAGACTTATGCACAATACTGTTTCAGGGCAGCACCATTTGTCAAAAAGTGGAGTCATCCTTTGCTGGTGATTGAGAAGGGTTAAATTCACCAGGGGCTCAGGCTGATGGTGAGCACCATCCTCTGTAACGAACTGCCCACATGAATGGTTTCATGTGTGCTGTCTGCTCCCTGCCAACTCCTCTGAAAAGCAAACTAGGAAATTCCCACAGCCACCACTGCACAGCTTGCTTTAACAGGTTTCTGTCCTGGCATTTTCAACATTCCTGCCCACACTACCTAAAGCCTGTATCTCTCTGCATTTCAGCCTTGCTGTCAGGTGATTAGGTACTGTACTCTGCGCCAGGGTGAACACGGCTCTTCATCACGGAGCTGCGGACTGAAGGGAGGGAAGTCAAGCCTTTAACAGTTCAAGTCCTGCTGCTCTGTCTTGACTTCTGCCACGCCTCGGTGGCCAGCAGCTGGATGCTAAATACTACGTCTCACTAGCAGGAGGCTCTATCTGGAACACATTGTACATATACAGTTCAGATCCATCTCACTGGCTTTGCCAGTCCCTCTTGAAAGTGGCTGAAAAAACACTTTAATAAAGATTAGCCACGCTGCCATACTCCCACCTAAATAATGCAGCACAAGCTCTTTTGAAAGCCATGAGCCACCTCTTTAACTAGGAGAGGGACTGCCACGGGCACATCTCTGTACACAGACAAGCACATTTTGTCCTGATGCCATCAGCATGCTGTAATAACTCGTTTATAGAGTTGCAATTGTTTTTGCTATGGGCTTGACCATCATAAGCAGAATGTCACCACAGAAGAACAATGCTCGGAAAAGTCACTGGAAGGAACCAGCTGGGAGACTCAAATATCTGTAATTGGTTCAATCAAAAAGAAGAGAGAGAGTTACTTCTTTTAAAAAGGCTAAACGGGAAAAAGAGAACCCAACCAGCTATAATGAGGCTCTTTTTCAAGGCTCCTGAGTTTCTTTCTGAGAAATAAATGATACAATCATCTTTATTATACAGAGAAAAATATATTTTTGAGGATATGAAGCTAAAGCCACTGCTTGCTTATGTAAGTGCTTTCTCTCTTCTTGTCAAAGAAGCAGCAAAATCTTTGGATCTGGTTATCACATACTGTGAGAGGGTGTCTGTCCAGAAATGACAAAGAGGATTGCAGCAAGATAAACTGATCCCACCAGTTTTCACCTACCTAGATTACATACTTCAAAGCAATGATGTGTTGGCACTGACTTCCAGCCCTTCTCTTGGGGTTTTAGTTCCTCATCCACTCAGTGTGTGCCCCTTGTATTGAGACCAAGTAGGCTTGATACAGTCTTAGCCTGCTAATTAGCTAAGTGCAAATGGGAGGTACAATTGCAGCATTGCAGAGATCTTCCCAAGGCAGCATTTATTTAGCTGGTAGGGTATGCAGGGCAGCTGAGGCACAGCAGCACAAGGTATAGGCTATTTGCCTACTACAGATTACAGTCCAGAATGAATTTGCCAAAATATAGTGTTGCTGCAGATGCACAGCTTTTACGTAGCAAACTCAGGTACAACTACTCGTCTTCAGTATTGATTTGCTTATACCTCTGAAATCTTGCAGCTCTGTTATGGTGGGTGGTAAAAATAAGCTAAGCTAAAATGGTGTAAACAAGCGATCAGAATCCTTGAGCTATGAGTAGTATTAAAACCTTAAATTGTGTTGCTTTCTAGGAAAAGAGTGATGGGGTTGTCACTTTGGTCTATGTGGATATTTGGAGATCAGAGATCACATGATAAAGTAGGTTGGGAGAGAGGGTGGGGAGGTCTCTCCAGAGACCAACTTGTCCAACCCCAACTTGAAGCAGGACCAGCTTAGATCAGGTTGCATAGGCCTTTGTCCTGTCAAGTTTTGAATATCCCCAGGGATGGAGACTTCACAACCTCTCCAGAACTATGTTCCAGTGTCAGACTACCCTCATGGTGAAAATATTTTTTTTCCTATTATCTAATCAGAATTTTCCTTGCTGCAATGTGTACCCATTGGTCTCATCCTTTAACCGCATGCCTTTAAGAAGAATCAGTATTTCAACAAAGTTGAAGTGTTTCAACTTGCTCCAAGTCTGACCTAGTAATAATGCCATATCTGCAGAGGACAAATGTGCCTGTTACTGAATTTAAAGAAGCTCTACTGCTTTATCAGCGTGGAGAATCTGGCCCTTCCAATGTCAACAATAAGGCAATGTATAGACAGCTGTATCTCTAAGCATCTGCAAATGCTGACATACCTAGCTGCCTGGTATTTTCAGGCTTGGTTTCAGCAGTCAGCTAACCTGCAAATGACTTTCACAGAACATAAAAGCACACTTAAATATCCCCAGCTTTTACATAGAAAATAGCTCAGGAAACTCAGACAGAGTCTTATTTCCCCAGAGACTCTAGAGCCATGTTTGTAAAGCCAACGTTACACTTCCAACACTTTCTAGTCTTATATCTTCCACCCACATTCTTTATTAGACTGTAATTCTGAATGCTGTTGTTTGCTATGGGATCTCTAAGCTAAGGTCCCAAGGCAAAAGAAAGTATCAAAGCTACAGTCAGAGAAAGTTTCATCTTGCAAGGCAAAATGTTAACATGCAGTCCCAGATTTTTTGTATTTTTCCTAGTGTTTTATGTTGTTGTTGGTGGTTGTTTTTTTTTTTTTTTTTTTGAAACAAAAATAGAATGACTGATTACTTATAGAAAAAACATACTCTCCTAGATTTCCTACTGGCAAAAGCCTTGATTAGGTCACAGGAGTCTATTTTGTTAGCAATTTAATTTCATTTCCAGTTGAAATCAAAGCCTGTCCTTCAATCTCTACTGGCCCTGTACCTGACCTCATGTTATTTTATTTTGTTTAATCTGATGAGTTCCAACTTTGAAAGATCTGGTTTCAGTAGAAGTGACACTTCTGAGCACTGTGTGGATTCTTCCCTTACATAACAGTCTTGTCTGTAAAACAGTTCAGCATGCCCTTTCAAGAAGGAAAAATGTGGAAGATGTAAGAATGCACTGACAAAGAGTTTCTTTTGCCTGTCACCAAGCTATATGGGTCATTTTCATACAAAAGATGCTGAAAGGAGACACCAGAAACTCATGAACCTATTCTCTCTTAAAATGTGTTGTCCAGTCCTGGACACTTCTTAGCTGCCAGTGGGACAGGTGATCTGGCAGACCCATTCCCCATCCCATTTATGGCACAATTTTAAATACTGTATGGTTCAAAAGGCAACAGGTCAGTCTTTCAGGTACTATAAGATGTCCCATCTCCTCTAAGTTTCTTCTCACACTTACACCAGCTGTGCACAGCCTTTGTCTTCTCATTCTCATATATGCTTTCTAGGGTAGACTTTCCAGCTCCTTCTAGGTTCATGGCCTTTACTACTGAGTTTGTTCTGTACCCCATCCCTGTAGAGATAGTATTGCATTGCTTGTTACAGATGATTTCTTGGATCAATCTAGGTTGACTAATCCAATGAACTCTGCACTAAGTGTCTTGTCAGTGCCCAGAAATTCTTAAGCGGGTAGCCAAGGATAGATATCCACATTATCGCCTCTGTCTATAGTTTGTATGAACATACTCTCTATGGAGAAGTCCTACAGCTAGTACGGTCTGGTAATGTAAACCATTCCTTTTTAGCTCAGGTAGTATTCTCTGATTTGGGCACTAAAAGTCTTGCCTTTAGCTTTTATTCTGTATTATAAAGTAGAGATTATGGTTGTCATTCTCTGTATTTACAGACAAGAACTACTGATTGCTGTTTGTATGGTGCTCACTGTGATGAGGTCTGATCCAGTCGGCCTTTGACATTCACTTCATTCCCATCATGGTCCATGTCAGTCATCCCAATTCTATACAGTCTGGTCAATGTATGAGACAGAAGGGTTTATACTGGACTAGATCATTATTTGCTGTATTCTGATGGAATACTAAAATATGCTTCTTTTTGTTCATTTGATGTGACATCTTAGATTTTAAAATGTAGACAGTTTCTTTCTTTGCATAGTTATGAAATTATATTTTAGTTCACTAATATAAAACATTAAAAAAAAAAAAAAGTACATGGGTCTTTTTTTGCTTATTCAGAAATCTTCCAGGGGGTAGTCAGGTCTCTTCTCTTTCTCCTGAAGCCTTTCTGATTGCTAGAAGTTACTTAGACTGCCTTGGCATACAAAACCTGGCAGGACATGAACCCTGCCAGCATCCCAGATGTTTATGTACAGTTGGGACCATAAGAACAAGGAGGTGGTCACAGCTGAGCTTGGATCACTTCCTCCACTCTGTCTGTGTTGGAGGTAGACTGCAGCTTCTTCCAGCTTTGGGGAACAGTATCCAACTCTGGCAAGAGACAGGAGCTCAGCTCAGTGTTCAGGGAGATGTGCAACATTGCAGGAAGGCCTCAAATTTCTGAGGCCATGACAAGGTCAGGGCAAAATTCACTTGTTGTCTGGACCTGCTATATGAATTGCCCTGTGCTAAAGAAATATAAATACCATATGTTGTAATGATACAAATATAGCAGAGAGATTCATTACTGTGTGACAGAACATGATGTACTTGACAAAATATCACCTCGGTACTCAATCTTACCTGTCTGCAATATCTCCCAGGAGGATATAGAGGCCAACCCCCACAGAGAGGTGTGAGGTGAAAATCTTCCAGACAAGAGACACTATGAAGTAAGTTAGCACTATCATATCCACAGGGGACATAGTGTCTTGAGATTCATATTCTTAGTGCTGATAGTCTGTATTTCCCTGTTTAATCCATCCAGCAATAAATGCCCCTTTTCTTATAGCCATCTTTTGGGAAGGTTCAAGTTGCTGCAACTTTGTAATCTGAGCTTCTAGGGGAGAATGCCCATTGCTATCTTTAGTATATATGCACAAAAATATTTCTCATTTCAAATCTCTGCCCCAGTAGTGTCAGCAAGATCCAATTTAAATGACATTTTTCCCTTGGGGCTGAAGCCAGGGCTGCAGTCTAATGAGTAGTACTTTGATAGGCCAGTGAAAAGTCTAATGATATGGATTTAACTCTGTTGGACATGAGCTTTATTAGGTTGTTCCTGAGATATGGGAGTATTGACAGTGTTTATGATAAATGATGCTCCTCACTTACTCTTGCGTGACTGGTCTCCTTTTCAAAGTATCTGAAGTGTTTAAAAAAGAGGAAATATTCACAATGGAATATATTAACTTGCTGGTTCTCAAATATTGTGTCCTAGGCATCTTCCTACCAAATCGATGGGCAGAATTTTTTATTCCTTATATTCTGTGTCAACAGGGTCACAATGAAGTTTACATTACCAAATGAAAGAGGTCATAAATTGGGCAGAGCCCAATTTATATTGGCCAAGGTGCTCAGTTAACTTTTTCACTGTTTTAGCCCCAACAAGGAATAGTTTATGCTAATGCTACAGAAGAAAAAAATGTTAAGTCTCTTTGAGGGAGTAAGCTAACCATCTCTGGGTGACTGTTCCCATTAGGAAGCGTATGCATCTAGTTACATGGTAAGAATTAATAGTTGTCATCAGACCATGGAAGACCAAAAGCAATTATTCAAAATTTCATTTTCTTCAGCAACATGGTGTCATTGCCAACTACTTCAGGTGAGATTTGAATTCTTATGCTCCTATCAGGCTGTAGTTTTACAAGCTCAGTAGAAAAAAAAAAAACAACAACTGTGACTCACAACACTTGGGGCATGGCTTTTTGCACTGTTCATTCAATGTCAGCTGGAAGATTCTCCATTTGTGCATCAGAGAGGATTCCAGCCTTAGGATGTGGCTGAACTCCATGTTCTGCAGATCAGTTGCCTTACAGCTTACTTCTGCCACTCCCTTCTCCTCCTCCTTGCAAGACATCAGCCTTTCAGCATTATTTCAGACCAACCCAGACCTTATTCTAACTTAAACCAACCGGCATACATAGTTCATGATCTAAATAAAGTACCCTGGTGTAGGAGGACATTTTCAAAACAGTGTAGGAGTGCTGAGGGAAAAGCCTGTGAGGTCACACTGCAGCAGTTGAAGGAGTGGAGCAGTCCCTTCAGGAACTCACACCACCAAAAGGTCCTCATACACTTCTCTGTGGGTTTTAAGGCCTTATAGATTTCAAGGTCAAGTGTGTTTAGAAAGTCCCCACACCACAAAAGTGTAGTCTGGAGAATACTGTGACTTTTCTTTGTAAGGTAATATTTTTAATGCAACTGTCACACAGCAGTGAAGTTGTTTACTATCCCTAAATCCTGCTGAAGGAATGTTATGGGAAGAGAGTAGAGATCAGTTAGTCTGGAGTGGTTTACTTCTTTTCACAGTGTTCACCCACTTTGGGTACTCTTTGATCTTGCTGGCATACAGGAGGAGGAAATTCATCAAAATCAATGGAGTGCCAGTGGAATAAAATCTAGGGGTAAGATCAGAATCAGACCAAGCAAATACACACTTATATTTGTAATTTCTCTTCTGATCTGAACTTGTGTACCGCATGTCTTTGAAACTGGCTATTCTAATTCTCTTGCTCTCCGTCCATGAATCACTCCGACATTCAAGATCGGGTTGGGTGCAGTGTAGGGGTGGAGTGACTGGCTTGAGTGTGGCAGCAGCGTGGAACAGGTGCAGTGTTGTCAAAGAATGTTATTGGACAAGAAATAGCTGGAGATGTCTGGTGACAATGTGACATGGGAAAGTAGTTACTGCCGCCCTGGGGTGAGAAGATGGCTATGTTGATTATAAAGTGGGTCACTCTCAAGAGGTCCAGCAGTGCTTTTCTGCTTGAAGATTACAGTGATCTAAAAGCCACCATATCACTTAGCTCAATCTCACAGCGTCAGCCCCTATCCAAAATAACTCAGAGCCAGCTTTTAGAGCAAGAATGAACAAGTTCATGCAAACAGAGCAAGAGACCATAAGGAAACAATGAATAGGCTGCAGACTCTGTAGTAGACCCAAGCAGCTTTGCATGTAAGACAAATGTGCTAAAGAACTAAGCTGAGATCAACAAGGGTCTTGCTCTAGGATGAAAAAGCAGCCCTGACATAGTTTGTCTATGGGCAAAGGTTTCTGCATTCACTCATTATTCCCACACTGCCCAGCAAGATTCACAGCCTCCTGACCAGGGAGAAGTTCATGTTAAGTCTAAGGAAAATACAGATTTCTATTTTATTTAATAAATGGCTGCAGATGACCTTGGATATTCAAACCACTCTTCTGAGGTTGTTATACCTCAGAGCTTGGGGAAAACTTAGTAAGACCAGTATGACAGTAAAAGATAGGCATGGGAAATTTATAAGCTGAAAGAAAAATGGTGATTCGTTACAGGCATAAGAACAGCACCAAGACAAAACAGAGTATCTACTCATTCATTGCCTTTACATTAAGGGTTTGTTCACAAATAGTTAGTAAAGGATTATAAATGAGCAGCAGATGTTGTGTGCATGTGACAGATGAGCAACAAAGGTCAAAGTTTTGTCCAACACTAAAGGATGTTAAAGACAAAACCATTGCAGGGTTAGTGTGGCTAAAATACATACGGTTCTGTAGTTAAAATACAGAGGTTTCTGTAGCTGCTGACATGCAATGAATCAGTGGAACTAGCACTGCAAATGGACACTGCTGACTCTACTTCAATGATAAAGTCCACATCCACTGTTGGGTCAAAAGACAGTCACCCATAGCAAGTACTTCTCTAGAAGGTGTTGGAGATGACATCCCAGCTGCATAGCAATTTGCAGAAATTACTGGATCTCTGAATCTTCTTGTGGTCCTGTGTCCATTTGCTATGAAATTCAATACACCTTTCCTTGTTTTGCACAGTTGAGAGAAAAGGGAAACGGAGAATCCGGACAACGTTCACAGCTGAGCAGCTCCAGGAACTGGAGAAGATTTTCCAAGTGACCCACTACCCGGATATCCATATTCGCAATCAATTAGCAGCAAAGATTAACCTCCCAGAAGCCAGAGTTCAGGTATGTTCTGTCTCCAAAGGCTAAGCTCATTGCACCAATTCCTTATTCAGGATATGTTTACAATACTTTGTGCGTGGATGACAATGCTAATGAAATATGTGATCTCTGTTATCTTACAGAGGAGGCCAGTATCATTAGTTTCCTTTTACAAATAGGGAAAAAAGTATTTGTCACCCATCTGGGATTAATCAAATAGGATTAATCAAAGGGTTAACAGGTGCTCTAAGCATATTAAATGCATAGCAAATAGAAGTTACAGATGGTTATAAGCAACCTGTTGCACTCTGTAGCAACAGAATGGCCATTTATGAAAATATTTATTAATTTTTTTATCAACCTTTTATAGGGCAATGTAATTCAGTACAAACTGTCATCCACATCCCTCTTCTACAGGTTCTCAAAAAAGTGAAAATAACTGCCCAAATGAAAATGTTTTCTTACTGTTCTGTAATTTGATATCACAGACTATAAATGCCCTGGCTGTAATTTCAGTGCATGGAAACTAATCCAGTTTCCCCCAGCTGTAATGTAGTCTTGCTGACAGAGCTCAAAATTGACCCCATATGTTTACTGCATATGAAATCTGCTACATTGAAGTATACATACCACTGTGTATTGGAATTTGGTGTTTACCAGGCACCATTGTGATGATTTTCACAGTTTCTGTACTTGCCATAATGTTGGAGTCATCAGTGTACTTCTATGTACATATCCCACTCTAACAATCAAAGTTCAACATAGAGCAGTTTATTGTCTATGACATGCCTGGGACTATCGACTAACTGTGATGATATTGCTTCACTGTTAGGTGACAGGGAGAATTGGAACAGCATAGCTGTAATGTGCCCATTAGCAATATCAGTGCTCCCATAATGCATTTCCAATGGTGTGAAGCACAAGCTGGGCTACTAGTCAGTGTTCCTGATGGAGCACCAAATCACATGAAAGAACAGGACCATCTTCTGTGTAAAAAATAATTTATAATCTGTATGGAAAAAAAAAAATTACTGAGTTATCATGGGAAACATCAACCTGAGATGTACAAGAAAGAAGAAAAAGACTGTCATGTCTGAATTCCAGATGGCAAATACCCTATTCAAACTGTTACACTTGCAACAGAAGTTCTGCATTTGCCCTGTCTTGGCTGATAAAGGGAAACTGGCCACAGAACTAAAAATTAGCAGTAACTTGCTTATTTTTGAAATGATAGTTTTCACAAAGCTAAAATCAGCTGTAAGTCAAATCACCTCAGATAGAGAATTTAACAACAACAATGACAACAAAGTGAGCAACCTTTGGGGTAACCATATGAAACATTTCATAACTGCGTGAAAAGCTTGTGTCCTCCAATCAAGAAACAAAGCTATGATTCCTGCAAAACAATTTAAGTGGACAGATGGAATTACATCCTTGCATGTGTGCATGCCTACATGCAACACAAAATGAAGAATGCTGGATGAGTAAACATTAGAAACAGAGAGTTATAAAAAATGAATATGCAAAGCAAAAGAATACAGGCCAAATCTCTGGTCAGAAAAATAAAGGATCATCAGAAACTCAATAAAAGTATATCAAGAACAACAACAAAAAATGTGATCAATTTTATTGATCCGTTACTCTATAGAAACAGTGGGACAGTCAAGGATAATGCAGAAATGGCAGAGATACTCAGTCATAATTTCTATTCTGTCCTTAGAAATATGTCAGGTAAGGTGGTAGTATCACATGATGGTGATGAGACACTTTCCATCAGGACAATGTTGAACAGCAGCTACAGACTGACATTTTAAAATCCAGAATCTGGATGATTTGCTTCCAGCAGTTCTTAAAAAGCTGCTTGAGAAGCACTTTGGGTCATCAGTGTTGATATTCAATCAGATGTGGAGCACAGGAGAAGTTCCAGGGACCTGGAAGAAAGCTAATGTTGTGTCAGTATTTAGAAGGGTATACAAAAAAAAACAAATAATGACTGGCCTGTGAGTCAAACACTGATTTTGGCAAAACAGTGATAAAGCTGATATGAGTCTCTGTTCATGAAGAATTAAAGAAACAGTAAAATATTTAATGTTTATCAACACTGGCTTATGGAAAATAGATGTTGTCAAACTCACCTTTTTTGATTAGATTATATACTTGGTTGATAGAGGTAATAACATTGATGGCATGTCACTGTAAGGACTGTACATTGGTCCTACACCCCTTTTGGATTAAGACAGCAGAGCAGATCAAGATGGCTTGTGCTAGTACACAAGAAGCAAGACGTGCGGCAGGTGTCCAATTGCAAATGAGGATATTTCAAAGGAGGTATCTCATAGGAACCATTTACTGACACAAAGGTCAATTTGAAATGCATAATCAGTAAAATCTTTAATGATAGAGTTATGAAATGGTAAGAAGATAGGGGACTGGTAAATAAGGAAAAGGCTGATTCTTTAGTACAGCATGCTGTGTATCATTGGTCATGTGTCTGCAAGAGAACAACGCAGGGACAATCACAGAGTAACAGGCGGAAGCCATTCCTACAATGTGGGGCACACCACCCTCCCTCTGCACCCTGTTTTAGCCCTTGTTTCCTCAGACAACTTGCTGACCACCCTCCCTCACCCTGCTCTTGGCTAATGCTACTGCTGAGAGAGCAAATGAGTCTTTTGTGAAATCTCAGGCAAGATTAAGGAAGCGGTTGACTTGGCTTTAGCACCAGTGCGACTTTCATGAGCACACATGGGAATGTTGTGCTCTCAGTGCCACAGCTCAGGAACACTGGAAAATTGAAGGTTAATAGCATGCAGAGAAAAAATGGTATCAGTAGGTAGATGTCTGTGGTGGATGAAGCATGGAGAAATAGATTTTAAATCCCAGTAAAGGAAAGTCAGGGTGCACATCTAGACATCATTCTACAGGTAGGGCTGTTGGAGAAACAGCTGGGCAAAAAAAGGCAGTTTGGGCTCTGAACACAGCTTTGCCTATATTAAAAAAAATAAAAATAAAAATAAAAGTCTATAAAGTGAGGACTTTATCCTACATGCAGACTTTGGAAGGAGCACTTAAAAGGTTGAATTTTTGGCTTCAGTATTCCTCTCTATCCTCAATCATTTTATCAATGATAAAGAGGAGTCATTTAATGGTGCTGTTTCACCATATAACTCCTGCCTGGTAGAAAGGGAATGGAGCAGTTCGTATAGACTAAGCAGTTCTCAAACACATACAAACCCAGAAAAACAATTTTGTCCTTTCAGTAACCTCAGATACTGCTAACTATCAGCAATATAGCAGAGGTCTCCTGACATTCCCATTACTTCCTGGGCAAGATATGCAGAAATAATTGAGCTGTTCATTACTGGATTTAAAATGCATATATATTTACAACCAGCAGCATCTGGTTTTGATCCCTAACACCTTGTGTTCATTTGAACCACTTGCCAAGAAAGAAATGCTTACATTTGAACAGCAAGTTTCTAAGCCAGCTAGTCTACAATGGAAAGGGAATTCAACTTTCACAGCAATGCAACAAGATGTACTACTCTGGC
Source organism: Anseranas semipalmata (assembly GCA_013399115.1). NCBI lineage: Eukaryota > Metazoa > Chordata > Aves > Anseriformes > Anseranatidae > Anseranas > Anseranas semipalmata. The sequence goes on from VXAA01003071.1 coordinate 85,228, forward strand.
TGCACAATAAATACTTGCGTGCCTCAGCCAGAAGCCAGACAAGTCAAATCAGCTGACAGATGAAAGAAGCTCCCTTGAGAAAATTAGTTGTCTGTTGTCCAGTGCAAAAGAGATGGCAGAACATATAGTCAGAGTGCTGAGTGATTCAGAAGGTGGCATCCCCTTGGGTCTTTTGCTTAGGATCCTTACATGAATTTCAAGACGTTACAAGCTACATACAGGAAGAACCCTGTTACTATAGCTCCACTGGTAGCACATTTTTACTGCAGTCCAGCAAACATCTAGGTGGGTCTTTTCCCAGCCTATTCATTTGGGAACAGGATGACAGAGCCCAACAAGTTGTACATCCTAGGGAAATCAGAATGCCATGTCTCCTGACTGCTGTGAAGCTCTGACCATGAAAGGATCTGCTTTCCCAGAAGATCCCTGCAAAGCCTGCTATACACTCTCCTACTGTCTTTCCTTGAAGAGCGGGATTGCCCTAGACCATTGCTACAGAAACAGGGCTCTGCTAAACATCAGAAGATATATATCAACTTTATAAAGATTTCTGAGTGAAGCAAAACCAAATAATAAGAGCTGTGATTCTGTGAGAGAAAAGTGACTGTTATAATTGTGTAGAGATCGCACATGCTACACAAAGTGCAAAAGGTGCTGTGTCAAACCCAATGTTTTCCTTTAGGTTCAGCCTCTGTTTCTGCTGAGGTCAATGTTCTCAGACCCTCACTTAATGAGCAGGAAAATTAGTTGGATGTGAGCAGTTCCTTCTGTATCTGCTGCTCATTTTTGTTCCTTTTCTTTTTTGCCTGTATCTAGATCTGGTTCCAGAACCAGCGAGCCAAGTGGAGGAAACATGAAAAATTTGGCAACTTTGGTGGCCTTCAGCATCTGACAGAAGTTGATTTCATTCCTGCTCCCAAGTCAGATATCATAGTAAGTATTGAAGGCTATGTATAAAGCCAGTGAGGGGGAGAACGTTATCCTTCACCAGGTCACCTCTTCACATGGGACTATCTCAGAGAGGGAGGACTGGGAAGGATAAAAATGGTGACATGATCAAGTTAAAACCCAAGAAATATGGTCAAATAAAACTTCTTTTAGAAATAAGTATTATTCCTAAACCTGTTTTGTACATATGCCATGAGGTCTCTCTTGCAGGATGATTCTTCACCATTTTACTTCTAAATCATTTCCCCGTAAACCATACTTTGGATCAAACCATCTTTACCACCAGCAATGTCCTGAGCAACAACAACAACAAAAAAGACATTTGTAACCACAAAGATGTGTTTCTTTAGACAGTCAGTATCTTTTTATGACGTCCAGCCTTCTTAGGCTCATCAGTGCTTTTTGCCCTTGCCCCATGTTAATCTAGGCTGGCACACAGGCTTCTTCCCTGTCAGGAGTTTTTCCATAGCTAGAACAAAGGGTATTTTACCTTGCTCCCCAGGTGACAGCACATCACTGGGTTTTAGGGAGTCTATTCTTTTAAACTTTTCTTCTTAATTACCGAGCACCAGGGAAACAACCAAGGTTGACTGTAAATTGTATCTAAGTAAAAGTCAGTATTGATTTACCTGAGACTTCATTTTTATTCTTGAAAGGCTCCCAGCTTGATGACGAGAAAGCTCACTGCTACTGTCCCTGCCGTGGGATACTACTCACCGCTGCAAGGGCAGCTGACAACTGCTTGGCTGCCCAGCATGCTCTCCTTCATCCCCCACCACTTGGAGCTGCTGCCCCTCCCAAAACCATATTTGTTCTTCAATGTCCTCCCCCCCTACAGCACCTACAGCACACCGCTGCCCCACAGGTTGGAACAGAGCAGTATCTGCGCCAGCTCCACATAGAGGAGGATACGGAGGAGCGGAAGACTGGGGGATGTGCTTTTTTCGCCCATGACTGTTTGCAGGGGGCAGGTGCTCTCCTCAAACAAGCACGCTGGGACAATGAATGGCCTGTGGCGTGAGGTCAGCTTGCTGCATGAGTGCCACCACGAGAAGCTGCAGCCTAGTGAACATGGGCAAGAGCCACCATGGACTGGGAAGGAGATTCCTCTTGACCTAAGGAGCAGCATGATCTGTAGTAACCAAACTGCTCAACCAAGAGCCTCTCCCTAAGAGGGCAGCGCACCAAGCCGAGCGGTCCTGCAAAAGGACTGGGGTTTTACTCAGCCCTGAGATAACACTGGATAACCCTATTGCACCAACGCCTTGGGGCAGGGAAGATGCCTGTGATGAGGAGCATGTAGCCCAAGGTCCGGCCAAAAGGGCTTTACTCTGTAGATTGAGGCTGATTTCCTTGGACATGCTGGTCATCATGCTGGGGGGGTGGGGCAAAGAACACGTTTAGGTCAAAAATCAGACTTTTAAGAAACTTTTTTTTTTTTTCAAAGGATTTGGTGAGGGAAGAGAGTGGGTTTGATTTGCTGGCTGTGTTTTTGACTTGAATAAAGGGGCACAAACACATTTTGAGCTTAAATACAACAGTCTGAGAGGGGTAGCAGGGCTGAACTCTGGATTCGGTACTGTGAGTCTCCAGGGGCAAGAGAATTCTTCAGCTGGTTAATTAAAATGCTTATGAGGAAGCCTCTCATTTTTTGACCTGAATTAAGGAAGCTCTAAAACTCCATCAGAAACAATAACAAAAAGAGACAGCCTAACTGAGTTTAATCTACTAGACATAATAGGATGGTATGACCCCACAGTTTGGCTTAATTGTAGATCAATAATGAGATTGGCCTGCCCACTTACAAAATGTCTGTATGCCCTATTATTTACATAATATTCATCTCCTTCCAACATATGGCTGTTTTTCTCTGCTTGTTCATGGTCCAATCCTGCTTCCACTGAGGTCTCCGCTGACTTTCATGGGAAGCACTGTTGGAAAACATTCTTTAAAGGGTTGCGCCATCCTCTGTCTTGCAGCCACAGCACACATTGCACACTGAGCAAAGCCATTAAAACGTGGTCTCCCTCCTAGACATATCACTTGCAAGGGTGGCCATTTGTGACATAGTCCAAATGCAAAGAAAATCATGACCCAGAGGCTTGCTGGGGAGGCTGTCCTGTGCACACGGGAGTTCAGGTAGGTTAATGACTCTGTATAAGTTGCTTATTTAAGAAATCCCTCTGGCCAGACTGCAGCTGCCAGGTCTTCAGCCTTCTCCTAGCCACTAATTGTTAGTTACAAAGCGGATCACAGTGAATCAATAGCGTTCTTGTTGTCTGGCTGGTACCAGCTGTCCCTGTACCAGCTGTCCCTGTACTGTTTGAGAGACCTGTAAACTAGTGAGCAGATGATTGTTGCAGGGTGAAAAACAAATGAGCAAAATCCTAGCCTATATGGGCTTCATTTCTCCAGGCCACAACTGTTCAGCAGAAATCCTACATCCTACAGGTCTTACACAAGACCTTTTTCCTACACCTGCTTGGGTCTTTATATCCTCTTCATCCATGCCATCTTATCTATCATCTGAAGGAAGCCAAGTCAAATACAGGACTAAAGTTCAGAACCACAAAGGGGTTTAAGCACCTAAATGATTAAAATCAACAGGAATTAGCTATACTATTCACCTCTTGCAACTTTAGGTGACTGCATTGCAGCCACATGCACCTGAATTAAGCACCCTGGGCTCACTTTGTAGAAAGAAAAGTGCTCACACTTAGGTTTCTAGGTTGGGTGAAGACCATACATTAGTGCAGTTTCCCTATTCCTTATTGTCCCTATTCAATGGTTGTCTTAAAGATAGACACTGGCATTGTAGTCATATAAAGCTAAGACTATATGGGCATGACTCTGCAGACAAGTGGACCAGGGCTGCAAGTCCTGGGGGGTAATTTGTGTAGCACAGAGGAAGATTCTGGGATAATCATAATGTGTCAATTTATCTTTGTTAGGATATGGAGTGTTTCAATTTCACCAGTCTTTTAATAGAAACCAAGCAGCTTTCCTGGATTATTGTTTACTTTCTGACCACTCCATATGTCTATCTGATAACCCCACTGCCAGGGTTCCTACACAGCAAGATGCCTGCCGAAAATCTGGAAGCTCTGCTTCATGCCTCTGAGGTCATCTAAGAGCCCTGTTTTGGGACAGAGAGGTGAGAAGCAGAGCTGCTGAGCAAACTACATCAGCTTCATCTGGAAAAATCAAACCCTTGGAATTCCTTATTTGCTTGCAGTGTCAATAGTTGGAGGTTTTGGTTTGATGTAGTGCAATTTTGCTTGGGCTTTCTTATTTATTTATGAATATTGAGAATTTCCCACCCAACCGTAAATCTAGGTTTCAGGAAATGTGTAGCATCTCCACTCATATACATACAGCTGGTCAAATTCCAGAGAGACTTAATATCATCAGTTTTTTTTTCACAAATTTCATGATTTTATTCTGAGTTGCATTGCGAACAAATTATGATGGAGTGGGGCAGTTGCTGACATTGACATCTTGTTAACTCTAACACTTTCTTGTCTTCCAGTTTTCATCCCATCTTGTCTGATATTGGTGTCTTTCCCTTCCCCTGCACCCTGTACCTATCTTCAAAGCAAGAAGTATAAAAGGCCACTTGTTTCATGCCTGTGCTGGTCTGCAGGATATTATTTTTGCATTATTTTATGTTTTGGTGTTTGCCGAAAACACCAGGTTGGGCACACCCCATACTCCACGAAATCATTCAGACTTACAGGATTGCTTTGGGCATACATATACCTTAAACCTGCCAGGCAAAAGGTTGTCAGAGGAACAAGCTGTCTGAAGAAGTTGACCACACACTAGCAACACCTGTCTATAAGAACGCAACTATAGTTTCATCCTAATTTCAGAGTAACAGTCTGAGGTGTTCCCAGCAATAATCACCAACCTTTTGTTAACATTGATGGAGCTGTTTTCCTCTGAAATTCAGGAAACCCTTCACAAAGCAGACATTTTGATCTATGTTTTGAACAGGGAGATGCTGGGGAAGAAGACAGCACCAGTGATTCACTTCCATTTGCTGGTGGCTGGGAAAAGGAGTCAGATTTATCAGGGAAAAAAAATCAGAGGTGCTTGGCTCTCACTGTGTTGCCTCAGAGTGAACCAGTCCTTCTGATCGTCTAGCATCACTGCTATTCTTGTCCTAGCAAGAAACACTCTGGCCACCTCAGCAGCCTAATACCACTTCTCAAAAAAGTCATGGCTACAATCTCTATCCAAAGGGCCCAGCAAAGACCTGAGGTTCAGATCTGGTCACAATAACATTTTGTTCCCTTGGCGGATCTGGATAATTTCTCCAAGGCAAGGGCAATGTGAGGTGACAGCGTGGGGCTACACACTCCCTGCCTGCGGGCATCCTGGAAGGTTGTTGCTGCAGTCAGATGGATTAGGTCACATTAGCCTAGTAGCACCTCAGAAATGAGTGATGGGAGAGCCCTGTCTTGTCCTAGTCCCTGATAAAAATGAAGGGCCATTACTTGTGGTAGATGCTTAGAGGTTTTACCTCACCTGATATTAAGTGACTGAAATAACAGGGCTGTGCAGCCCACTTAGGAATACCGCTCTGGAGTCTCACAGCTCTCCATGACATTCAGCTTACATTTTCCATGTGATCGTTTCATCCTTTAATTCTCCATAAAACCCTTCATAACCTGCACAATTCCTCCCCTCCGCTTATGGCCCTGATTTCCATTTTCGCACTGACTTCTCTCAGTGAGCCAGGCCATTGATTTCAGAGAAATTAGTCCTCTTCAGCACAAGGAAGTCACGATCCTGCCGATGATGTTTGCACACCGTAGATACCTCTGAGCCCTCAGACCGCCCTGGTTTAGTTCACCTAGCTATCTTGTGTTCTTAATCTTTCCTTGTAAATCCCTCAGGGCCATAGGTATTGAGGGCAAGATTCTCAATTGGATTAAAAACAATTAGATGGATGACCAAGGTCCGAGAAACAACATAAATTAGCACCAATCAAGAGGGCGGAGACTGGGACAAAGTCCAAAGGGGGTGGTGAATATGCATGAGGGAGAAGGGGATGTGGAGTGCAGCGAGTTGGCGGGGTCAGGACCAGCTTTGCTCACGTATCAGCTACTGGGAAGATGGGGCCCTGTGCTGCTGAAGGGGAAGAGAGCTTGGCTGTACAGGAGGAAAGCTGGACCCCACATAAAAACTGGATTATGAGTCTGCCTGACTCCTGTTTAGACAATTTAATGCATTAAACTTGCTGCATATGAGACTGAAATTCACACGAGTGGGCAGAGCAAGGAGGCACGTGTGCAGTGATTGCTCTTTTGATCAAAAGCTAAAAAAAAAAAGCTTTTTTTCTTTTTTTTACTCATAGCTCAGTTTCCAGATTGGCAGACTTTTACCAATACCACAGTAAGAGAGCTCAGGGGGTTCTAGAAAGCTTTTCAGTTATCCTTGCTGCTGTTGTTTTGTGGGGGCAGCTGGAAAAGAGAGCTGGGGTTTGGAGGGGGTTGTTTACTTTTGAAGGTCTCTCTGTTTTTTTTTCTTTTTTCCTTCCTGTGATTACCACAGTAAGAAAGAGAGCGTGCAGAGAAGGTGCTGCCTGCTCTGTAATTCCAAACAGGTATGCACTAGACCTTGGGTCAAAAAAAAGCTGTGATTTAAAGCAGCCAAACATCTGGTTCTTCATGCTTGTTGAGCAAGCTCTCCATCCTTTTCCCACTCTGTGCTCTGACCTGACTATGTTAAGCAACTGCAAAGTATTCTTCCTCCACCCCCCTATGTCTTCCCTTAGCCTGGACTACAGGTCTTGCTTAAGCACCTCTTGTTGTTCTGTTCCCTTTCTGCCCCTCAGTAGTTTGGTGTATTTTTGTATCTGAGAAAATTATATTGGTTCTAGCTCAGGGACCTGTGCATCTCAGGGAGATCAACCAAAAAGACTGGCTGTAAATAAGGGTTTGATTTAAAATATAGTGGTCAGTGGAATAATTCAGGTGGGCTTTGATCCAGCCAGGAGATCTTGGCTCTTTGAGAAGGTCTCTTGTGGTACATCCTCCTTGCTTGTGTCTTCAGGTAAACCTGCTCTGTCCCTGGGACAGTTTTTAACTGACTTCCAGGCCATTTTACAATTTTTTTTTTTTTTCTGAAGTCCATCATTTATAGTGTCTATCCAAAGGTACCCACACAGACTAATGTTGTTTTCTAGGGACTAGCAATAAAAACTCACCTCCTGGCCTTCTGAAGCCAGGCAGAATGGAAAGGGTGGGAAGGGAAAAAGCCTTTCATCCCAGCTCTTCAGAGCTGGGAGCTTCCCAAAGGACTTCAGAGTTGTTTCATTTGTTTGATCAAAAATAAAGCTGGTGTCAAAGTCCCAAAGGGGCTTTAGATTAAGTGCTTTAAACGGAAACCCAGATTTTTTTTATCAGCTCAACAAAAAAATCTGTATCTCAAAGTAGCAAAGAATTCGTTACTTAAACAGCTGTTTTCAAGAGCATTTCAGGGAGAGCACTTCCCCTCATGGGACAGCTTGCATTGGTGCTGGGCCTGCGGGCCTTTTTGGGACCAGCATATCAAGTGGTACATGTTGGCCACCTAAATGATCCTCAGCCTGTTAAAGTATTAAAGAGTATCAGCCAACAACCACGTGCCATGAATTCATAGCAGCTGCCCCTTTTTCTGCATTTCAAAACTCTCTAATAATCACATTCTTTGCCATTGCATTCCTCATCTTTGTCACGCAGTTGATGTCAAGTTTACAGGGCAGAAATTCACTGAATCCTTCATCATCTTTGATTAAATATAGATGCTGCTATTTACAGCCTTACAGACCCCAGGCCTTGTCAGCTTTTAATGGTTTCAAACCCTTCCAATAGCAGAAAGAGCCATTTTGTCTGCCCCTCAACAATAGGAAAAGCCAATTTAACACTTCTCTTTCTTTATCTGCAGGAAACACTCTCCTGACTCTGGGATGGTACCCTTTGCTTTGTTTGTGTCTGCTGAAGCTAAGAAATCGTTTAGGGCCCTCAGCGATTTCAACCTTGCTTGTCACTAATTTTCCACTCTCTGAAACCTTGCTATTCCCCCTGTCCTTTCTTTTGTCTCCCACATGTATTAACAGAACAAATGCTACCGCTACTTTTGCTTTATTCCCTTGGCTAATCTGCTTTTACTGCTGTGACCTTAGGGCCATCCTACACAATGCTGCCAGGATTCCTGAGGCAGGAGTCGGTGCACACTCTTGTAGGGACACTAGGCAATGGAAAACACCTCCTCACTGCCATGAAACGCTTGCTGGTGTAGTGACCTACTCAGGAGAGGCCTTCTCCTCAATCTGCCTGGAGGAGGAGGAGTACATAGGTGTGCAGTGTTCAGGGTCTACCATATGATTCCCAGGGTTATTCCTCCTATAGTTAAGGAAAAGCAGGTCCCCACCAAGGAGTCTTAAATCTCAGCCTGCATCGCAGGTGTTTGTGAGATCTTTTATTGATGGCATTTAACAGCACTCCTCAGTGCAATTCCCCTGCTCTCAGACACTTTGAATTTTACCAAATTTTAACTTTAAAGTTAACATTTTTCTATGTTATCCGACTGCCTCAGGCCAACGTCTTAAATCTAAGTGATTCAGTCCTCTCTGAGAACGAGCAAAAGTGCACTCTTTTGCTCATGGTAACAAAATTCTGGTACCCTTTCAAAAGGGAACAGTGTTTAGAGCAGGAGCTTGAAATCTGGCATGGAGGTGGCCTTTTCTGTTAATCGCGCTCTTTGCTGTCATTGTCACCAACTACTGTCATCTGGCCAAAGTATCAGTCTGAAGAGTATCAGTTCACACATGTTTATTCTGAGTCCTTCAGATTATAGCAGTTACACTCCTCAGGGAGTCAATGCTCCTTGGCAATGCTTATTATGATGGCTCAGCATGACTTCCCCCCCAGGCTCAGTTCTCAGCTTGCTGTGAACAACACGTGGCCCAGACTCTCATGATAGCCAGAAGAGCCTGTTTCCCTCGGCTTCTGAGTGCCCTACCACCTTGATCACAGGATCAGGATGGTGGAGCAACGTTCCCTAGCCTAATAGTGGGAACAAATCACTCAGGAGAGGCGGGCTGGCAAGGCCACCTCTCACCTTGTGGCTGGATGCTGACTGGGAAGTGGAGAGGACAAATAGGACAAGCAATGGCATAAACAGGAGAGTGATGCTGGCTGGGTGAGGAGACTGCTGGGGGGCCAGGGAACTGCAACCAGAGAGGCCTGTGGTTTCATGGAGCCTGGATGGGGGAGCTGCACAACAAAGAGTCGGGAACACAAGGTGATCCGAGGCAGGATGAGGAGCAATTTTGTCCCTACCTGTGCCACCAAGTTCCCATGGGATGCCCAGCTGGTGACTTGAACTGTGGGATTCACTTGTGCAACGCTCCTTCTCTGCGTGCTGGGCTTGGCTGGGTCACACTAGAGCACTACTTGGTACTGCCTGCTTGCAATAAGACCCCAGGATCTGACGACAGCGTGCAAAGCTCAGAAGTAATCCCAGCCTTTGCCAGCCTGTGCCTCAACTTCTTCCTGCCATACAGGGACTACATTGCCTTACCTTTGACACAGGTTGTGGGGATCAGACACCCCCGGGTGGAGCACTGCAGATAGCCCAGGGGGTTGGGAATCCTTCTAATACCAGAGCAGGCAGCAGATAAGGCCTGAAAGTTCACAATTAATAATGAAGAGAATAAAACAAGTCCTACCTAAGGCCTGTCTTTCAGTGAGTCCTTCCATCCTGTGCATTCAATGAAATCTGATCCCACAGGGGAAAAAAAAAGCATCCTGTGATCACTTAATTAAGGACTGTCACAATGCAAGCACAAAAGAGGGCAGAGCTGAGTATTCACTCCACCCTCTTGGGGTTTCCTACCCTTTTTAGTGCTCTATTTAGCTAGTTTTTCCTTACCCGGCTTTTGCCTGTGGTTTTGTGCAGAGCATCACTGGAGAGGGGCAAATGGCAAATAAGAACCCTTTGTGCTACGAACGCAGCTATAAATTCTCATTGATTCTGATGGAAGGAACTTGACTAGAGTAGGAGGCATTTTACTACCCAATTATGTCATGTGTTACTAAGAGGCAGTAATAGAATGATATATAGATATATATATCTGATGAGTGTATGTGTTTGTAAATGTGGGTGTATGTATATGTGTGTTTCTTGAATGAAACTGCTTAGAGCCTACTGGGTCAAAGAATAAATTCCACTGATAAAACTGCATGTTTTATAGAAACTAGGAGCAAAGGAACACAAAACCAGCCACACTGCATCAAGCCTCAAATCTATGCCCAGACCAGTATCCAGAGAGGGTTCTGATGGTCAGCACTGGATGTTTTTGGCACATGCCTCCATCTCACTGCTGTTCCACGTTGTGTTGTGTGCTTCAAGTTATTCCTGTGCATTCATCCAGCTCATGCAAACAACCTGACTTGCTGTTGTTTCCCAGTGGCAGCTTCTGTGTCCTTGGCATCATCTTCTAGCTGTGATGTCTCCCGGGCCACTAGAAACCCTCCATGCCCAGGACTATCCTTTTACTCCTCTGTGCAAAGCCTTCAGTTCACAGCCTCTTACCTGTGCTTATTTCAGAGCAAAAATGCAGACTGTCCCCTCACCCTACATAAGCATCCGCTTTCCTGGGTACTCACAGTCTGCTCACTTTTCATCCAGACTCTTTGAGGACAGACGGAAGTCTGAGGTGGATGCAAGCTGTGAAAAGTGGATTCATTTTCAGACCCCAAACATCCAAAACAGTCACCAGGTGTCATGAGCCTCTGCCGACTCTCAAAACCCACAACTACTTATACAACAAATAATTTTATATGACCAGTCACAAAACAAGTAGGGTGCTATGTGGGAACACTGCATCTGATCTACACCTTGTAAAAATCTGTTGTTCAGCTTTTAGTAACTGGGTGCTGGGGATGGCTCCAGGAAAGCTGGCGAGTCTGACAGTGGGAGTCTGGCTCAATCCTGGTTGATATCAGCAGGAAAACAGGAAAACATCCACCATGTTTGGCAGAACCAGAAATTGGTGCACGTGTAAAAAAAAACTCAAACACCTACTCACCGAACAAAACCACAGCCGGAGGCCCGTTGATGTTGTTCTGGGAGTTATGCAAGTGCAGACCAGCATTAGCACAATGTTCCAGACTTAATATCATTCCAGGCAATTTATTGCTCTCCGATATTAAAGCTGCTGTCCTTACGAAAACAACAGCACATGGTGGCATGTCGTATTTTCTGTGTGCTTAGCTGAGCTACCTTAGCAATGCTGCTTTAATAAAGTTAAATCTGTACTCATGTTACAGTGAATGATAGTGCTGTAGGAGCTATGAAAATTAGTTCCTCCACTTCTGGGAAGCTACGTCTTCTCAGCTCTTGTAGGATCTGTTGCAGCACACAGCACTAGCCCAGGAAACGTTTTATCACGCTGTTATACAATAACTGGTTCTTGCTCAGTATAAGCATTTTCTAGAAAGAAAATGTTGTGCCTTGGTTTTCCAAGGGGAGGATGCTGAGCATGAAGACAAGCCCCAGTCCTACTTCTCACAGCAGACTGCCCTGACCACTAGGTCCTGGTTAGGCTCTTTGATGTTTTCTCTCCTTCTGACCCCACTGCCTTTGCACTTCTGCCTGCACCATGACCCAGACTGAAAAGGGATTACCCTCTTTAAAGGTCCCTTCCAACCCAAACCATTTTCCCCCAAATCAGAGCTGTGCATCCCATCTTCCTCCAGACAGAGGAAGCTTAGGGCTCACATCCTGGTGACTAGACACTGTAGACAATAGGTCTAAGGTCCGGCCACGGCTTTTTTGCCTGGGATCTGCAGCAGTGGCAGCTATCACACCCTCAACATTGGTGGTGACAGATACCATCAGCAGTAGTTGCTGCTTCCACTTCTGAGACAGTTCATGTGAAACATTGAAATGGTCAGCGTGGCTTCCCACTTTATGCAGAGGATTTTGGTCTTTAAGTGGACTTAACTATCTCCATAGAGTCTACAGGGAGACTACGTCCCTAATTCAGGCAGCCCAGATCTTCCTACTGTGTCCACAAAATTATGCTTCTGGCTCCACAATACTTGTCACAGGCATGATCTGGATACTGCCCTCAGTGTAACATATATATCTTAACAACACTTATCTTCTTAGAAGGCTTTCTTCACCATCCAGCATGTCAAATAAGACATGCAGCACTATGCCTTTTCATTAGGGTTCACAAAACACCTGCCCCTGAATCACATGTAAAGAAAGAGGACAAAAAAAAAATCATAAAAAAATAAAAATAAGATGAGGAGGGCTTAATTAAAAGATAAACACAAATGAAATCAAAACAATCAATGGTAGTTCAACTCTAATTGAATTTTATCATCAGCAGAGCTGCTGTTGTTTTTCCTTTCCTCCCAAACTGAGAAGCTCTGGAGAAGAAATTTCCCTCATCAAATTTCACATTCTTTTGAATTAGTCTGGTAATCTTTTAAAAAAAAAAAAGAAGAAGAAGAAGAAGAAAAGAAAGAAAAGAAACTTGAAAGGAAACTCTTCCATCCAAGGCCTTTAAACCAACCCACCCTCTGCCAGACTGTTCATTCAGGGAACTGAGGGTGTCAGCACTAATCATCTGCCCCTGTTTTCTGAGGGTAAATTCAGCATGTGTCTCAGAGCTGTGGAGAAGAGTCTCTGGAGTCCTCCAAGGAATTGGATTGTAATTCTGATGTGATGGCATCAGCTAATTAGCAGCTCCAAGAAATCTCACCTCCAGCCCCTCTCCAGATTTTTCTCCAATTATGGCTAAGGGTGAAGCCCTCAGAAGGGAGATGAGAGGGGGGAAGTTGTCCACAGTTATTGAAGGTTACACAGCTGCAAAGAATAAAAATGACTGCAGTATTTAAAGGCACCCCTGTTTAATTCTGACAAACAGGAGCATTAACATCCTGCAAATAGGGACAAATTAACATGGAGGATACTAAGCAGAGACAAGCCCCAAAGCCTTTTCTCTGGCTTTTTGCACAGAGGTAAATTTGACCATTATCAATGTAAGGGACTTGGCAGCCTTTGAATATGATTGCTCTTTTACATATGTGTGTGAATATAAACATACAATTTTGTTGAGGTTCTGCTTTATTAAAATTCTTAACTGCAGAGTTTTTCTTGCTGCACTCTTTTCTCATACATATCATGCAGAGCAGCAAATACTCTTTACCACAAAAAGAATAATCACTTACATGCCAAAGGCAGGAAACACTTTAATTGCTGCTATCCTCAAAAGAGTTTTCTGTTGTGCCTAGAAAGTTTGGGTGTGTTTTTCATCCCTCTGTGGCACTGGGAAACTCTCCCACTGAAACCAGTGTAGTCCATTTTTCATTGAAAACACAGTACTTCCCAACTGCCATAAAATGATGCTATTTTACAAACACCATAAAATTCCACAGTTTTACAAATGCTATAAATGTGGCCATGCAAAGAGTGAAAAATGTTTAAAGTGTGGTTGCATCTCTCCCCAGTAACTGTGACACCCCTGTCACAGCACAAAGCTTTGGAACAGTTACATTACTGCATATAGCAATGTAAAGTGCGGATGATGACATCAACAAATGCTCAATGCTGACACTTAAAAGAGCAGCTGTAAAAAATAGCAGTCCATGATAAAAAGCACAGCATCAGCCATTGACTTTATGCAAAATATGTATCTGCTGTACAAACATACTGGGCTGCAAAATATAGCTAATAAAATAAGTGATTTGCCTGCCTGCTGCTTCCAGAATCACTCACAGTCTCCAGTCGGCACAGTTCCCTAGGGGTGAGTATTTTATAGCAGTAGAGAAGAAATTCTTCACGATTTTTTTCTATTTTTTTTGCTGGTAGTGAAGAGCCACCCTTGAAAATCTGATTTTAACTCACTAGACTCATTACAAGAGCCCAGTGCCAAAAAAATTAAAAGCAGGATCACAGGTGTTAAATAAATCAAATAGTTTACATCTCCTGGGGATGGGACCTGTTCTTCCAGCTCAGAAATATCCAAATGGCATGCCTACATTTTTACACAGCGTGGAGCACAGGGCACCAGTCATGCTAAATGTCACCTCACAGTAAGCTGGTGTGACAGTCGAGGTATTTTGAGTTTGGGCCAAAGCAGAGCAACAACCTGGCGAGACATCAGCCAGCTTCAGCGTGAAAGCCACTCTGAGCTACATGCTCAGGAGCTGCACCTGAGCGAAGGCACCCCCTTCTTTTCTCAGATGGCACACAGATAGCCTCCTGGACAATGCCTGCACGTGCCTGCATCACGCGTACATGCTTTCTTGCTCCCCTCTTGCCTGTACCTGAAGTGAATAAAATCTCTCCCCTGCACTGGCTATCAGTTTTGAGATCTATGTGTCAATAAAGATCACCTTGAAAAAAATCAGGAAGGCCTCAGAATTTCTCTGTTGATAATGGTGAGTTTTGCTGCCCAAATAAAACTCAAGAAGAAATCCTTCTGGGGGTGTCCAGACCACAGTAATTTCTGAACAGAAAACAAAAGGCCCTTTTCCTTGGCTGATCCCCAAATGACCTTGTTTCTCAGCCCCAAGGCTGATCACCCGAATCCTGCTCATGGGTGAAGATTCAGAAGAAATCATCTAGATAAGCTTAGAAATAGGGAAGTTTCTCCAGAAATGCCAGCAACCACCATGCCCAAGAGATGAGTAGCTGGCATACAGATATTACTGGGTTGCAAGTTACTCTGCATGTACTCCAAGAAGAAATAACAGGCAGTACTCCCACCTATTAACTTCTTCTTCTTATCAGGTTTGTATTCACTTTCATGGGAGGTCATCCCCCTGCTCAAGGAAGCCTTTTACCAAAGAGCCAAACTTCAGGCCAGGAGAGGGGCTGGTGGCCTGGGAAGAGTTTCCCCTACTACAGACAGGCAGTTCACTTTTCACCAATGAAGTCAACCAGCTATCCAAAGCTGGATGTATTTTACACTGTTCGGATGCTGGATTCCCTTCCTGGTGATCTCACTCCCACACCACTACGTGGGCAAGGATCCCTGAAAATGGGGACGGCGTTCCCCACACACCTGGTCTCCCCAGGGATACACTAACACCCCCCTGAGCCTTCTTACGCACAGTGCTTCTTCAGCTCAGCTTTTCTCCACCGAGAGCTGCCTCACCAAAGAAAATAATCAAAGTACCTGAAATCCACTGGGGTGCTTTCAGGGTTTTCTACAAAGCCTCCTGCAAGCCTGCAATTTCCCTGCTGTAAATAGACCTCTGACATTTTAGGCAGAGTCTCCTGGGAGTACTGTGGAGTTAACACAGAACAAAAGGACAACAAAGCAAATTTATGGCTTAGGAAATCTAAGCAAAAGCAAAGCAATGTCCTTTCTGGCTGGTCTTTCTCAGCCAGACTCCATTTTGTCCACTTGGGAGTTTCTTTGTTGGTTGTTTTTTATTTTATTTTTTTTTCCTCTTCTTGTTTTAAAATGTGAACACGTTGACAGATGCTTCCCATATATTTCAATCCCACGGTGTTTTAAATCTTGCTGCTGAAGCAGCTACAAGTCCTTTCAAGGGATTATTGCCTTCATTCTTACACCTGGGTCATCCAGAAATCTGAGGGGAGAAAGTAACGTTCTCTGCTGGCTCTGTGATTAAAATGATTTATCTTGCCATATCTCGCAGTATTACAATGAGCAGAATGCCACTGCCCTGCATGAACACAGGCTCCCACACAAGACTGTGCTAATGGCTTCTTTTCCCCAAGCAGGAATGGTTTCAAAACCCCGGAGTTTTTTCTGCGGATAGAAAAATAACTGATGCTCAAAGCCAAACTCAGATGGAGGCAACGCATTAGGTAGGAACCGTATTAAAAACTCAAAGCAACCTTGTGCTCCCTTATTAGTCTGGTAGTGTAAAGCCAGTGCCTGGGATGATGACAGCAGGAATGTGTTCATTAACTGAAGGCATCACAGTTGCTTTCCTGTTGCTGAGCTCTGCAATTGCATGCAGTTCTCGCACCCAGAAACACCTCTCAGAATCAATGCTGCTTCAGTAATATGGTTTAATCTAATCATTGTCTCATTTATCCCATTATAGCCTGAAGTTTTATCTTGCTTTTTACACCACTTTTTTTCCCCCTTTACAACAGAATTCAACTAAAAAAAAAAGATGACTTTAACTCTTGCTGTAAGCAACAGTTACATTGCCCACTGCAGTGGCAATGCTCACATGCCAAGCAAAATATGCCATGGAGAAATAAAACAAAACCATGGTTTTCTGAATGTTGGAATTTTCCTTTGCAAAACAAATATTTTTGTTTGCCCTGCATCTTGAATTTACTGCCTTCAGAAAATCCATTCAGTCTAGTATTTGCCCCTGAGTGGAAGAAGAAAATGCATGCAATACATCTGTGTCAACTTACATACCAAACACAGCCTGGCCCAGGTTGATCCTACCTCTTGACACATGCTGTCCCTGAATATCTCAGCTTCTGAGGCAAAGCACTTATAAGGGATCAATAGTCATTGCGGGCGTTTACTGCAGTCACGCACCCTGAGCACTGCTGGGAACACCATGATGCATGATGTACACCCTACAAGTCCTTGCTTTTTGAATCCATGAGCTACAGACGTGGCAGCACCACTTACAACCTGTGATGCTACCTTATAGCCCTGCTTCACTCCTGCAATTTTTTCCCATTTCCCAATAGTGGTAACAGTAGATACATATGCCAGGGCATGGAGCTGGACACCTAGCTGCCCCACTGCTTCCCTGCCTGCTCCTGCAGCTGACAGCACCAGCCTGCTCAGCCAATTAAGTGAGAAAACAATGGAAACAGAGCTCTTTGTCAGCAAACTGCTTATTGCACAGGCTTTGCTACCTGAGACCAGCTCAGGAGGACCCCAGCTCCCTCTCAGCCCAGCCAAGAAGGACAAATAACTTCTCAGACTGAAAACAGGTATCCAATCAACCAGGCAGGCCAGCTGCCTTTGCATTTTCTTTATCAGCCACCTGCTACATGACCCCAGTCCTGTACTGTGTACATGCGATGGGAGCAAAGAGATCTCCCTGCCTGTGTGAGACAATTGAGTCATTTAGCAGCAATTAGGCTCCTGACCAGCTTAAGTCATTTACAATTATACAATGGCTCCTAACAGCTCCAGAGTCCCAAGACATTATTTGAGGGAGGTTATAAACCAGTCAGGGGTGTTGGCAGGGCTGAAACGGAGCATGGAGCTCAATAAGGAAAAATGAGGTGGCCCATAAGAAGGGTTAACCCTGAAGTGCCTCAGTGGGAACCAGTGCTCTACCATTTCAGGGACAGGTAAGAAACAATACCACACTCATTACCCCTTTTCCAGAGTGAAGAATATAGTGTGAGCAGCCAACTAACTTTTCCAACTTCTGTTTCTGTGTCTATGCAATAAGCAAGGTGGTCTTGTCTTCCTTAATGAAGAAAGGGACAAATTTTTCACTTCCCTAAGAAGCAACACTGTATAGTGCATTCTTAGCATTTCTTATAAGTGTGATGCTATTTGTATGCATTTACCTGGTTGTTTTTAAACTACCAGGTCACCAGGACTCCTGCAGGTGCTATGGCTGGCACTTAATCTCATGCATTAGGTAGAACTTCAGGCTCTCTCAAAAGACCTTGCAAAGACATGGGCTCCGTTTTAGGTTCTTTAAGCCACCTTATAGAGAGTCTCTCCTGAGTGCAGAAGGAGCTCATTTTCATAGGCTAAACTGACCCATGCAAATTGTTTCCTTGGGAATCCACCACAAAGAACCTTGCAAATGAGGGGGTTTAGATATCTGAGCTCACATCCATAACACTTTCTTGTTTTCTTCTTGCCAGTGTGCTGTTTCTCTTTCCAACATCTGCCACAGTAGGAATTAAAGCCCCCACAAGCCATTACAACAGCATTGGTAGCCTGGCCCATGTGGCTGATCTCCATCTGCAGGTTCTAACGTCCACAGCGATAAGAGCTATTGCTGAGCTGGTGAAGTCTGATCTCGTGTGCTATCAATTGTTCACTGGTTCATGATGTCCTGAGAGACAGTGAGGATGTGGATAAAATGCTGCAACCTGTTAATTTGCTTGAGTCACTGCTAAATTTGTTCTATAAACATTTGGCCCCAGTTCATGAGCCATCACGTACATGGTGCTTCCTCTCAGCTGCCAGTGAAGCTGCAGGAGCTGTTATGTCCCCATTGCCTCATGCAGCAGTGCTTAGAGAGCGGAGCCATTCCTCTGGGGAAATGAGACTACCTGGAGATCCTGGGGGGGATACAAAGTGTGGGTGACTTTGCTCATCTTCTTCTCCCAGGGTGCAGCCTCAGGGCGTCCCACTACACTGGGAAATCTTATAGCCAGTCGGAAGGTTTTACTCAAGGAGTGTAAAGGCATGTGTGAGGAAAAGAGGGCAAAAGTGCAGGCAGACAATGAACGTCAGGAAAAAAACAGCTACGGGGATAAGCTAATCCCTGATGAACGCCAGCCAGACTTTCCACGTCTCTGCAAGAGCCCAGTTCTGTCAGCACCAGCCCGGTTTGGCCTGCTTGCACCCCTGTAGATGGGGTTGGGGACCTTTGCCCTGAACACTGTACTGTCTAGACTTCCCCCAATGTACCAGAAGCCCAGCCAATTGACCTCCCATCCCAGGCAGCCAGCAGCCCTTGTCCTGTGTGTTCCTCAGACGGCAGTCCCCCCCAGACAAGGTACGGAGGGGCTGCAGCTGGGAGCACGGGCGCGTAATGGTGGACGGCATGCTGAGGGAGAGCGCAAGGCCCTGCCGGCAGCCGAAGGGCCGGCTCACCCTGCTCTCCAGGGAGCTGGCCTGGCAAGAGGAGGGGAAACGCTTTCAGGGAGCGGCAGGGGGAGCGAAGCTGGTAAAAGAAAGTAAAACTACCGGTAAGTTAACTTCCTCCAGAACTAAAGCTTTCTCCGATGCCTTAAAAGTCACTCTCAAGCCAAACCAAAAAGGACAGCTTGGTCACTTGAGAATTTTGGCAGGAAACCCCCTGCCTGCTGATGGCCTCCCCGAGGAGAATGGGGGTGCTGTCCCCACTTTTGTCTGACAGCTCTTGAGGATGTGGCAATATCTCTTCAGATACGCCATTAATGGGAGCCTGCTTGGGAGCACAACCTTCATTTTCTGTAAGTAGTTTAGATTGCCAAGGTTAATGAAGTTAAAAAAAGTGTCAAGAACCAAGAAATGCTAAAGTTTTTGTGTTGCACATATTGTAGCTATCTATCTCTGTTCTGCTAGCCAGCTGAGAAATGCTCCCTGAAGAAACGGAGTCCTTTTTTATTGAGAGAAAATACACTCTGTTTATTAGTAGCTCTCACACCTTCTAATCATTTCTTCTTTAAAAAAATAATTACGAAATGAAACATAGGGCAAAGTTATCTTCTTATCCAGTGAGCAACCTTACAACTTATTACCTGCTCCCATCGTTAGGGCAAGGTTCATATGGATGTTAAGTAATGCAGCAGAAGAAGCAGAGCTGTCAACGGCTGTGGGTTCCTACATGGCTCCTGTCTCAGGGCTTTGGGCCAGCACCACACACCAAAAGGGACCTGGTGTTTGGGTTAGACCCATGAGATATGCTTCATGTGATTTCTGAGAGCTACATTTTATTTGCTTTCATTCTTCTGCTCCTTAAACCCATAAGCAAGAGAGGCACAAGAAGACAGGCTCAAGCTCTTAAGGACAGAGCGGGCATTTTCTGCTTTGTCATGGTGAAGACATTTAGCAAAGTCATTGCCCAACTTAGAATGGCTTGTAAGCTGTAGTTGCTAGAAATTACTAATTGCTAGAAATGGCAGAAACTGCAATATAAGCAATATACACATATATACACATATATACACATAAACCTTTTAATGATAACATCTAAGTCTCCTTGGAGCGGCATTAAGTGCCAATAAAAATAGTGCCTGGTCCTGCTTGCACCACCCATTTCCCTTCAGGTAATAACAGTGGTCTCCATCTGCATTGTACTATGGGTGCCATGTTTCATGTAGAAAGTTGATTCCCTCCTCACAGGGCTGGAGAGGCAACACAGAAATTTGGATTCTTGTTTCCTATTCAGTGACCTTTTTAGGCAGCCCTCACAACTACTTCACTGAATAACTTAGCCTCCCGAAAGTGCACATTAAAAGTAATAAAACTGAACAAGCCAGGATCTCAAAAATACAAGCAGAGCAGCTGAGAACAGTTCTGGGCTTTCATTAGTGGTACCATGTCAACAGGGATTTGCTGTTTGTCAGCGGAAACTGCCAGGAAACATATTTAAATGCTGAACTTCTGAACTTCTCCTTTCACCTGTATTTGAACCCTGCTAAATGATTTTACAACTATTATTGCTTTATAACCCATGACTGTAAATTCTTCCATTAGATTTTATTACTTAATGATAAAAATGTGTGCCTGGGGTTTGTATTTATATTTAATAATATGTGTATGCGCTCACACACAAAGTGATTGAGAGATAAGATAGAAGGGACGAACGGCTGTTTGCATCTGAGGATGGCGGCATCCCTTGCTGGGAGTCCAAGTTGGGCTGCGGTGGGGAGATCTGACACACCAAACCTGTAGTCACCTTGCCAAATGGCCCCCAGAGACCAGGAATGCTTCATGCTGGTAGAGAAAGGAAAAAAACAGTTTTGCCAGACTCAGGTGATAAGAAAGTTATGAATCTGTCCCCCAGAAATATTTGGAATGTTTAAAACTATCACTTAAAACATGAGTCTCCTCTGGTTTTGTTCTCTGTTCTGAGACTGCAGGACTAACAATTTCAAACTTTACTCCATCATCTGAAGGGCTCTTTTCATTTTTAACAAACCCTGAGATTATGCTACAATAGCAGGACTCTAAAAAGTTCTTTGACAGAAAAGAAAAAAAAAAGTAGAGAGAGAGAAACAATCATTGTAAAACAACTGTGATAAAAATGATGGGAATTGATATCACTGGTCCTCAGTGTCTGTTTCTTCCACATGCACTCACTGTCCCTCAGGTGATGAACTTTGGAGGGGCAAAGCTGTGTTTCATTCCTTTGATTTCTTTATTCCAGCTCATTTTTGTGGGTTGTTTCCAATTAGAAATATCAAGAAAAGGTGAAGTTTTCTGGCAAGCTCTGGCTAGGGAGTCCTCAGGGTGCTGAAGTCCAGGCAGGAATTTTCTTTCCCCTTTCCATCGGTTGGCAGTGAGTCAAAGCCTTGCCAGCTACGGATTGGAGCCCCAGGCGGGAGGAGTGAAGGCACACGCCTGGAGCAAACTGCAGTGTTGCCGCTGCACACAAACAAGGAGGATGTGCACGGAAAGCACAAGAGAGGGACAGCCTGAGAGGCAGGCAGTCAGACGCACAACAGGTTTAGCCTTTGCTCATCTGACAGTGATTTTGCCACTGCTGGGACAGGACTAGCTTTGCCTCAGGACAGTTTGACATCTTTCAAAGGCCTCTGCCTTGCCTCCTTAAAGGAAAGCCTGTAGGGGCTCTAGCCAAAAATACCCACTTCCACTGACAGCATCGACTCTCCTCCAAAGGTCTTAAAAGAGCTCAGTTGGGAGGGAGGTCTAAAGTATAGAGAAGTTCAACTTCAGCCTGAAAAAATAGGTAGTTGAGAAAGGGGAGGGAACAGGGTTTCTTTTCTTCCCAGAATAGATCTCTCAATTCTGCCAACACTTGTTAAGATAAAATCAGGTTGAACAAAAGTAGAAGGGTTTCCATATGAGGCTTCAAAGAGACAAGCAACTCAGAGATTCAGGGAGACTAGGGAAACTCCACTCCCCACTAGACAAAAAGCACTTAAGAAAGGACAGGGGTCTGGATGGACGCTGAAAGTTTGGAGAGTGCTTCAGGGTATTTCAAATTCACAAGCATGCCTCCTGTTTCAGATAGTACAGAACTTGCATTTCACAGTTTGCTCCCTGTTTCTCCACCTCATCTGTCTCCATTACTCAATTGTTCCAAGTAAAACTCCAAAGGTTTTGCTCTGCAAAATGAAGAATTGGTTTGCAAGATCCCAAAAGACAAGAAATGTGCACTGATGGCATTTTTAAAATGGTATTATCGTTCCGCTTTAACAAAGTTTAAGGCAATTAACTCCCTAAGAGCCTCAGGTGGCTGATTTCCTGATTACTCAGCCAGAGGGAATGTCATTGCAACTGCAGCAATTAATTAATTAACTCACACCAACTGATTGGAAGAGTCACTCCATTATAAAGCCCTTGCTCCAATCTCTTGTCATTTTTCTGACACTGCTGGGAGTTTTTTTTAAGGATTTCCTGAGTTTTTGTTTCAGCCCAAAGGCAGACTCCTTTTAACAGTCACAGCCAAAGCAATACATCAACTTTTGTCTTGGGCTAGGATGAAAAAGACCCAGGCATGTATATCTAGCGAGCACCAGCTATGCTCAGATAATGTGACTAAATACTTAGAAATCAGGAAAAGCCAACTGTAGGGTTGCATGTCCAACCAAGATCGATTGTACCCACCCGTGACTTCTCCCCATTGGATAGCAGCGCAGGGAGACAAGCATGGCTGTCAGACTCAGTTCTGCTCCCAGAGGTGTTGCTGTCTGCAGTAACTGGTTTCATCTGGGACAGCAGGGTGAAAAGACAGAGCTCTCCATGCACCACTGGTGAGGTTTGGGGAGCGTGATGAGGCAAGCTGGTCAGGTGTGTGAATCTGGGCTCCAAAGACATCAGTTTTCCCCTGAGGGTCAGCAGAAGGACTGGGGCCTTTGTCTCCAAGGCCCTTGCTCCTCTCCACTGAGCTCTGATAGCTTTTACTTGCTCTGGAAGTTATCTGAAATGTGCAGGCACTTGCCTCCTGCCAAGAAATAGTTGTGTCAGGACTGTGTGCCATCATTTCTCTCTTTGTTCCTTTCCCATGCTGATGGCGGATTTCAACTTTTTGGGCTCTTCTCCAGCTGCTGTCAGGATTCTTTGTCTTTTAAGCAGATTTCTTTGTCTTTTTGCAAGTGGAAGAGGACAGTGCTGGGATCACAGGTGGCAGGGGTCTCCAGTCCTGATTTAAGCACCGTCTCAGGGTTGTCACCACGTATCCTTTGGCTTCCAGGCTTTCAGGTTTATTGTGCTCTGTCAGTTGCTGATTATGAAAAGCAAAAGGTGTGCAGCAGACCCCACCACCTCTTCATGCAAAGCTTGGTGTGGGGTACTTCTGGCATTTCTTTGCTATGCACACTCCACTGACCATTTGGTGCCAAACCAAGAAGTGCAGGCTGCCAAGCTGAGATGTCTCCAGGCTGGGTAAGGACTCACGGTGACAAAAATACAGCAGATTTCCACTGGGCTTTCAGTTTCAGTTTGGGTTTTTGTTTGTTTGTTTTTGCAAACATGCAACCAAAAATGTTTTCTTCTAAATTTTCTGTAGGCCGTTGTACTTTGCACAAGGGTGGCATGGCTGGAGGGTGCATGGAGGCCCACAACACCTGCTTCTCCTCTCCTGGCATGGGTCCACCAGCTGGAGCTGGCCTCAGGGTCAGACAGCCTCCGCAATCACTGCTCGCTATCTTCACTTCTCCCTTTTGCAGCCTAATACTTTGCTGCCATCCCCACACCCTTCTGATAACGGTGAAATACACGGACAGGGTTCATCATGCTCTCATTCTTGTCAAGGCCATATCCTCCTGTGGTAATGGATCTCCTGGCAGGGAGTATGGTCCTGGGCAATGACACCAGCGGTGAGAAGATCCTGCCTCCTGCCCCAGCTTTGAGCCTAGGGACAAGGCAGAGCAGGATGTGTCCATGATGCTCAGAGCACCTGTGCAGTGAGGCTGCCCACTCCCCTTCACAGACCATGTGTCCCATGCCAGGCAGCCCTAACGGTGCTGGTTATCCCTCTTTGAGCCTGCTTTCTGCTTTTGTTTCTCTCAACAAAAACACCAGTGGTACATAGCATATTACTGTGAGGCTGTCTGATGGGGCTTTGGCTGTCTATCAAGTAAACACCAAGGATTGTACTACTGGGCTCACTATGTTTCACAGTCCACAGGTGCTCACATTCGGATCAGAGAATGTTTGCCCAGCACTCCATGATGTCCTGTCTGGTTAGTGTTTCTCCTAATAACCCTAGCTGTCCATCTCCAACACTTCCTTACCATTTCTGGTGGCTTTAGCAGGGAAGGCAGGGGGCCCATCCTTCAGGGTCTGAATCTTCCTTAAACACTCTGGAAAGCCAAACTGAGCAGGGTCCCTAAAGCTCTTGGAAACTGTGACCCTCATGCTTCAGGTAAATGACAAAAACTGTCCTCCCTAAGGCAAGGGAAGGTGACAAGTTGGCCTAGACAGGAGAGCAGTGATTCGATGCCAGTTCTCCTGTTGGCACAGCCAGGCATGCCCGGTATGTCTTTGGGGAAGCCATCAAGGTTACATTTAGATTTGGGAGTGGGCACCGTTCCTCAGTTCCTCTGTACGTTTAGATGTAGAGCTTAGCGACATGGTCTAGTGGAGGGCTTGTTAGTGTTGCGTCGTGGGTTGGACTGGGTGATCTTGAAGGTCTCTTCCAACCTAAAGGGTTCTGTGATTCTGTGATACAGAGCCCTGGCGCTGCGGATGTCCGGTCAGGAGGCATACCAGAGCACAGCAGGGCTCCTTTCCAGGTCAGGGCTCCCCACCTTCGGGAACCAACTGCAGTGGAGGGGGGATATGTATACTTTTAGGGTCTCAGACTGAAGTCAGGAGCTGGGAACCACTCCTGAGTCCCAGAGCGTAGACAAAGCCTCAGTCCACCCCTGCTGCAGTTCTCTGTCCAAAAACTAGGGACCTTGCTTCCTCCTTCTGTACTGGACTGAAAAGACATGTGTGAGTATGAAGGACTGAGCCAGTTATAAGGAAGATGCCTCAAGTAGATACCTAATGATATCAGCCCCAGACTTCATGCAGAATATTTGTGATCAGCCCTGTCTGATGCTACAGCTGTGGCCGTAATCATTCACAGCAAGGCTCAACCCAGGATGCTTCTCTGCCATCCTGTAGAACAGTGTCAAGCTACATGCAGCTTAAGTCTTCCTTGTAGGCAGCACCAGGGACTAGTCTTTTTAAATGTAATAAGTCAGTGAGTGCTGAGCTTCTTACTCATGAATAAATTGGTCCTGAGACGTGTAGAAGTCTCAGTGTCAAGCACTACTCAAGGCTGCACTATTGCCAGTGAAGGTCCCCCTTCCACAAGCCAGCTCAAGCTTCCCCCATTCCCTCCCTCCTCAGTGGCCTGCATGGTCACTAAGTCTCCAAATTGCCCACTCTGCATTTTCATGCCCGTTCCTTGGAAAAACACCTAGCCTCTGTGAATGAAGGTGACCTGTAGTACAAGAACAGCACATGAGCAATAGTTATGTGGAGGCAGTGACTTGAGTGATTTGAAATAACGTCAACTCGGGAATCCCCATCTCTGGCAGTGACCTGTTGTGTATCCTTGGGTGTGCGTGTCTCTGCTTCTTTTGACGTGGACTGTTGCTTTCAACCTCAAGTTCATGCTTTGTTGCTTTTAACCTCAAGCTCTTTTCCAGCTTCAGGCTTGCAAAGCTCCTAATGCAACTTGATCTTGTCCAAAGCCTCCAAGCACTCTAATCTAAGCAATAATAATAATCTATTCATGGAACTGTATAAATATTAATCATTTTTCTCTGTCCTTTGCAGAAGAATGGTTGTTGGAGGAGGGTTACATTACCCACTTTGAGATAGGGTTATATTTCAGGATGCTATCACTATACTTAATTGATCATTTCTTTAGCACTGAAAAAAAAGTTCATGCTCTTTTAATCTAACCCACTGTATTTGCTATACTTGCAAACTCTGTTTGCTACATTGTCAAAAGCTATATTTAATTTTTATCTTTCTATATCATAGTAACACTTAAGGGCTTCCATTACAGAGCAGGACTGTGCTGTTCCATGAGCACAGAAGAAAAAGCAGTCTTTGCCCCAGAGAGAGATATAAATGGTTATAAAAAGAGTGATAATTCATTCTTCTAACACTTTTGTGAAGTAAGCAAATATGATTATCATCCTCATTTTACAGATGGAGAAATATGTCACAGAAAGGTTAAGTGATTTGTCTAATACCATGCAGCGTGTCCATGACAGGAAAGGACTAAAACACGTGATCCCAGAACCAGACACAGTTCCGTAGTCTATAATGAGGGTCATTAGCAGCAAAAACAGAAATGGGGACCAGAGTTTCTGACACAACTGGTTAAAAAATGCCCATCTATTTTTTTGAGAGAGAAAACTACAAAACAAGGATTTCCCAGGATTATTTTCATCTTTTGCCAATATTTCAAATCTCTGAACTGAGAAATCTTGAATTGCCAAAACCTGTTTTCAAACAAATAAACCCATGTCCCCCCAGTGCACTTTTTCTCTTCCATTCCTGTTTCCCCCATATCAAAACATGACATCTAAATATATTTACCTAAAGTGGCAAAGGTTAACCCACCAGATATTCGTTTCCCATTTTTCCTGATGAGACCCAAGCAGCCCCACCTGCCCTGAGCTGCATTTCTGGGATGTGTCCTCAGATGGGGCTGGCCAGAGTTGGTTTCCAAGGCAAGCCAGCTCTATGCACGGCCCCTTCCTCCTGTCTGGTGGGCTGTCGCGCATGGAGGGAAGAGACCCCTTCCCACCACTGCCACAGCAGTGCAGGTAGCCTGGGAGAGGGACAAGCTGGTGCTTTGCTCTGCCACCACCACCCCTGTGGTGGGACATCTTGAGGGTCCTGTTTGAGGTTTAGGACCTGCATGTGGTCGGATCCAGACCAGCATGCCCACACCTCTTGAGGAACCCGCGTACTCTGCAGCAGGGTGCTGAGCTTCACTGCAGGCCCTGTCCCTGCAGCCTGGCTGTGTGTCCTCAGCCCGAGGTGTGGCACCACCGAGTGGGAGGACACTTTGTGTCTCCTTTCTCTTTGCAGTTGGCTGTCATCATAGTTCATCTGGCATCACGACAGCAGAT
Organism: Anseranas semipalmata; assembly: GCA_013399115.1. Lineage (NCBI taxonomy): Eukaryota > Metazoa > Chordata > Aves > Anseriformes > Anseranatidae > Anseranas > Anseranas semipalmata. The sequence continues at coordinate 112,150 of VXAA01003071.1, forward strand.
GCTTTCCTACGGCTTCAGGCCACAAAGAAATGCTTGTCTGTTTTCTGAAACAGGATTAATATTTAACTTGCCCAAAGTAACATCCCATTCCAGATGGCAGATGTGAAACCTCAGGTGTAGCCACAGCAAGGCACCCCTTCCAGCCTGCTGGGAGAACCAGGGCAGGCGCTAGCCCCGAAGTGCCGGCATGCCCTTCCTGCATGCTCACAGCTCCCATTCCAGCTGGAAAAGTTTCTTTGGGAAATGGTATCCAGAAAAGTCTCCTCTGCCACATCCCCCAAAGGGCATCATCATTTATTCCCTCTTTACCTTTTCACCTCTGCTTGCCCTGTTTGTAATGTGGAGTTTATGATGTAATTATATCTCACACAGCTGAAATTGTCCCCTTATCACCAGACTGATTACACTTAACAAGGCATAAACTCCCTCTCTCGTTCTCTGCCAGGAGTCCAATTTTAAGCTCTAATTGTTTTATAGGCCTTTTGCACTCAGGAGAGAAAAAAAAAAAAAAAAAGAAAAATTGGTTGCCATTTACATATGTTGTGTAAGGCACATTTCTCACCCTCCCATCCACACGAATGCCTCTTGGGGACTGCCCAAATGACCAACAACCCTACAGCTTCTATGCCTCAGTGCTTTCCTAATGACTGCTGGAAGCCTCAGCTTTTCTCTATCTCAAGTACAAACTATTTCTTAGAGGTGAACAGAGAAGGCCCCCTTCCAGGATGAGACACATGGAGTTTCTTCTCGGGGTCAGGAGCAGCTGCCCAACAGCAGACGGGCTGGCAGCAAGTGGGAGAGCACTGAGCTCTGCTCAGACCTCCGTGTGTGATGGCTCAGCAAGGGCACTCTGTCCTGAGCTAAGGGAAGGCATGCAGAGAGCTACATGGGTCAGCCAGGACAACATTAATGACTTCTGGATCTCTACAAGAGTAGTCATGGGATTTCACAAACAGCATCTGGGTTATTCACAGACAGCCCTGAAATCTTTGCTGAGTGTTTTCCCTTTGGCATCTTTACTTGCTGCCCATTTTCCTCCCTGAAAAAAGGAGGACACAAAGTGATAACCACAGACACAAGGCATGCTTATTACTGTCTTCCTTTGTAGTAACTTAACTCATAAGCATAAATGAAGTCTGGCCAGCCCTTTGGAAACACCTTGATTAAATGTGATGACTAGTCATGGAAGAGTGCCATTGCCATGCAGCCTTGCCTTGCAGAGGTGTTAAAATATGCTGACTCTCTGTCACTTGCTTATTCAGTTTGGGCCTTGTTTAATTACGGCTTACATGTATTCCAGCAGCACCTATGAGCCAGTCAAGAAGTGGGTTGTTCTCTTGCTAGGTGCTGTACAAATCCAAAGTAGCAGATAATTCATGCTGCCCATGCTTCGCCCAGGGTCTCGGTAGGTACCACTTCTGCCTACAAATCCCAGTAGACCAGGCAGAAAAAGTGCAGGGCTAATAAGGAGGAATGCACACACAGGCAGGGAGCAAGCTAGTTGCAGCACATGTCAGATCAGCCTCACAGTCTTGTTTTTACTGTATCATTCTGAGCAATAAATCCATGTGGATTTGTTGTTTTCAGGTGGAGATGTACTAAAAGAAAAGGGGCAACATAAGAAGATGGGACCTGAGGAAGGGAGGGAAGCAGGTAGAAGAAGGAGAAGCCCATGCAGGCAATTTTCACAGCATTTAGGGCTTAGGATCACAGCCTGTGAAGCTGATCCTGATATTTTTTGATAGTAGCATTCTGCTCCCTGCCTGCATCCACCTGTGACAGGTTGTGTGCAGATTTCTAGGATAAGCTTTTGGTCTTTCACAGTAAGAGTCTCTGCTACCTGAGCAGAGATACTGCTGTAATACAAACAGATGGGAGGTGACCCAGTGCTAAGAGAAAGAGCTCGTGTAAGGGAGAGCTATGTGGCCCATCGGAGCAGAGGGACCACCACAGGGAGCAAACTAGTGGCATGATCAGAGTAGAGAAGTCCCTGCTTGTGGTTTTCTCTATCTTATCTGGCCCTCCTCTAATTCCTTTGACTGCTAGAGCTGGCTTATTCTGCAATATCTTTTTCTTTTTTCTCCTTCCTTCCCCAAGCTCACTTGGCCCTAGGGATGTTCAGTGCCCTGTTTGCAGTCCAAGCAAATGGCCTTTCACAAAATCCAAGCCAGATGCCCAGCTGGTGAACAAATCACATAGCTCAATTGATTTCTGTGGCGCTATGACAATTTATAGCAGCTGAGGCTCTGGTTCTGTAAAGTGCAGTGAGCTTGGAGGGAAACCTGGAAGGGTTGCATGCACCATAGGTTAAGGATGTATATCAGTACATGGGAAATTGGGAAAGGTTTTGGAGAGAAATGATGTGAAGCAAAGCAGAGGAGCACAAGCAGAGCAGGTGGGCTGCCAAGAGAGGAATACAGAGGAGCACTGGGGGCCAGGTGGATGGGAAATGATTAAGCACACCAGGGCATGCTGGCTTGCTTTCCTGACACACTTGCTAGCATGGTGATGATGGAGAAAGAAAATTCACTAGATGCAGTTCTGCCAAATTCATAAGAACAGCACTTTGTAGAGCATCTTGTGAATTCTTACAGTGGCAAAACAAATTCAAAAGGACATGGATGTGAACATGATGGAGCATGAAGGCTCGCTGCAGGCCATGCTCACTTGTATGTGTCCAGTAAGGAAAGCATCAGGAGGGGTGTTGCAGGGAGCCTGCTATTGTTCCATTGTTTATTCTGGTTTCATTGTTATCTTCATTAAAGATCTGGAACAGTTTGGAGGAATGAGCAGAGAGTATGTGAGAGCCTGCTTTCAAAAGCAGACAAGGAGGAGAAATAACAAACTGGGAGCTGGAGAAATTGAAACAACAGGAAGAAATTGCCCAAATGAATCATTCAGCTTGGCAAAAAAATGTAACCGAGGAGATCAGGGAGGGAGGGAGGAGCAAAATAACCAAAACCACAGGTGCTTAATGGAAAAGAGAGAGCTGTAACACTAGAAGATGATGAAGCGTCATAATAGAGGGCGAATTGCGTATGACTTTGGCAAGGCAAAGAAACGCCCTTCTCCATGCACATAAGCACTATGAACATTATGCAGCAGCAAGCCCTGCTCTTCTTTCTCTACAGATGCCACACCTAAACTATTATTTTCAGTTCTGGGCACTTCAATACCCAAAACTTATTGACAGAGCAATATACATTGATTACCAGAATGGAGACATCTAATTACAAGGAAAGGTGGAAAGAGCAAAGTATGTACCAGTTCACTAAGCAATGACTAAAAATAAATAGGATAATTGCTGACAGGTAGTCAGATATAAAGGAGGGACAGCAATATTACCGGAAGGAAGAGAATGATAATCATAATGTGTTACTTTGTGTAATAAGTTTTCCCCTAGGGAAAGCAGTCAATCTTTGTGATCTGGGATATTGAAAGGTGCCATAAATCACCAAAAAATGTTTTGTAGGGAGCAGAGGTGTACCTGCTGGAACGGAATAGTTTGTTATACCTCCTACTGTCATCGAAACCAGAGATCAACACCATCAAAGACTAGAATAGCCAGCCTTGCTGCAAGTCAGGATCAAGGCATTATTAGCAGGATGGCAAAAATCCAGCTCTGGTGACAGGATAGGTGTGTTTGCAGGGGCTGTGCACAGCTTGCACAGTAGCTGCCTGTGTTTGCCTGGCTGTGGCCAGTGCTCCTCTGCACTGCACATGTCCCTATCAGGGAGTGCCATCCAGCCATCTCTCTTGTTAAGCCACCACTGCAATGCCAGCCCAAGGAGACTCTTCTAGCTGAAGGAGGTTCAACCACTATCCATGTCGCTCCCATACGGATAGAGCTGGGGGCCTGATTCCAACCTTGTACCAAGGCTATGTGGGTTAGTGCACTGGAAAAAGCACTTATAGTACCACAACTGCTTTCTGCCTCTCAAGATGATGGAGAAGAACACAATTCCCTCCATCCCCCTACAGAATGAGGTCCCCATAACACAGTTGCCCTTTCCATCACACAGCACAGGGCCAGCTCAGCACTGGCTCTACACAAGCAAGTGGCAGAGCAGAGGCAGGATTGACCAGAAGAAGGAGGCACAGGTACAGGTTCAGCTGAAACAGGTCCACCTCAAGTGAAACTTTGCTGCCACAAACCTCACCAGGGCTGCAGCCCTAGCAGAAACTATCCACAGCCAGGAGACAGCCAATAACAAAATTGCCAGGTATTTTTACTAATTTTTCCAGGTATTCTGCAGATATTTCTCTAGATTTGTGGGGTTTTTGCTTGATGTAGACCATCCATGCTGTCTTCAAATGCTTTGCAAAAGGAGGTATGACCTCACCAGGCCATGCTACATGTGGCCTCTTCCAAACCCCAAACTCACACCTGCCAGGCCCACCTCTTCTCTACCATCTTGCACCAATGAATTGCTTTTATTTCAGTGGTGTTGTACTTTCCCAGCCTATAAATTAGAGGAGAGGAAGGACATCCCATTTGACTCTCAGTTACACAAGACAGTAGAGGGTTAATCTGAAAGTGGAGTGAATGAGAGCAGAATCTGGCTTTATTCTTCCCTTTGTGCCTCCTACTCTCTTCTTCATTTTGCTATTACGAGAGGCCAGAAGGACAGAAAAGCCTATATATTACTTCCACTTCAGTTGATATGATCTGCCCCCAAGGGACTCCTCCCCTTTGTATTACCACAATTCCCAGGCCCTTCTTCCTCCATGCTCTCCTTTTCCATTATTCCTCAATTATTGTGTCTGATAAAAAATCAATTATTCCATTCAGTCTTCCCCAGACAGCTCAAATTCTGAAAGGAAAGGACATGCCTAACCTGCTACCAACCTGTGCTAAGCACTTCTGCTAAAGAGAAATCCCTTTAACCAACCCAGGAATCTGGAGTCAGATTCAGGCCCATCTGAAGAACACACAGACCTCCTCATTTTGCAGGAAATTGTACATTTTTTATAGCAGGTAGGGTTATTTTTCAGAGTGCGGTGATCTGAACTGTCATGCAGTAAATAGGAGTTACAGTTCCTTTTCTCTCAGTCTTTTCTTTGTTCCCACCCCTCTTTCTTTTTTTTTTTTTTTTTGTCATTGTCTGGAAGTTCAGTGGCAAGTGAACTCCATCACAGGCAGAGGGGGAAATCAGCATTAATTTAGCATTAACTCTGACACTCTTAAGGCAGAGTGCTGGAAAGAGAAACAGATTCAGCCCAACTCTGCAAATAGAATTGTGGGTGCAGCGCATGATCCAGTATGCAAAGGCATTACCAGAGAAATGGGAGAAACTGCAAGGCCATTTTAAGAACGTGCTGGCACTTCGATGGCTGAAGTCCCTCTTTGAAGAATACCTGGGAAAATAGCCAACATATCCACAGCCAGCACTGCAAATAAATAGCAAATTATTAGCATATATCTGCAAAACACATAATCTATATCCATCTTGATTCTTTATAAAGCACTAATAATTGCATTGATTAAATCTTAAGGACCCATTTCATCTTTTTACAGAGGCACAAAAAACTTGGAGCACCAGAAGCTGCAACATACTTTGCAGCCCAGCTCTACCTTCCCACAAAGCCTGCCCTGCACTCTGCCACCCACCAAGGCAAGCGACTTACGTGACACAAATCCTTGAGGTCGCTGAAGAGGTCACCTGAGTATTTCAGACACCTCTTTGCTGTGCTTGGAAACAGAGGGACAAAGACCTCTACTTTCTGTGAGTAAACTGATTAGTCAGCCTGCCTCACACGTGAACATACATGGTTCATAATTTTATGTGTATGCAATTTTCCATGTGTGTGCCTCGTCATGAGAGTGCATTTACAAAGCCAGTGAGGGCCTGCTAAGGGATTGGGAGTCCTGCAAGAGAATACCGGTCAGAAGATAAACCGCCTCAGCTTATCTCAGCCGGATTCTGGTCCATGCAGCTCCGTCTTTTGTACAACACATGGCAGCTGCTGTGACAGGCAATGAGCAGCCCTGCCTCTTTTCCCACTGTTTTTCAGGCACTGCACATCTTTTATTTCATCACTGTTCTAACCACGGTGCTGGCTTGGAGATGTCCTGGTCACAGAAGCAGCCGGACTGTCCCCTCTCCAGGACACCATCTCAGGCACAATGTCACCTGCCAGATGGTACAACCAAAACCCTCAGGGGCAGCAGGCATGTCTTTGTCGGGTTGGCTGGGAGACCTTGGGCCCAGGAGACCCTGGGGTGTTTGTGATTGTGAGCAGGAATGCAGCTGAAGTGCCAGATTTGAAGCTTAGCGGTAGGCCCGGGGACAAACATTTGGACTACAAAATGAATCTTTGCAAATTGCCGGGGAGAAAGACTTGAAAGAGCCCCATCTACCTGCTGCTTTTTATCAGGGGTGTGAGTTTCACAAAGTAGTAATCATTTGCAGCCATAACATGGAGAGAGAATATTTACTGGAGATACAGCCTTCCATAAAGATTTTGGATTAAGAGTCATGGATATTTGCAAATGCCATCTAATTTCAAAAGCTGTCAAAACATCAGCAGCAGCAGATGCATTAGTTAGGAAACTAAGTTTTCAAACAACTGCCCAGCATCTCCAACTTTTGCAGCTGGATTTTTCAGAAGATACAGCTCAAACTGTGCCATAGGCCTGACCTTGTAGGCTTTGTGTAGTCCACTCACAATGGCCTTTAACTAGAAGCATTTATTTTATGAAAAAAAAAAAAAAAAAGAAAAGAAAACATTTCATGGAGCTTAAGCAGACAAGCTACAGCTGAACAGTCCCACAGAAAAAGACATCATTACGATTATATCAGCAGCAGACCATGATGGTACCTTAGGAGCCAAGGCTGCACATTGTGCTAGTGCGGCTCATTCTACAACAAGGCCAAGCTTTTAGCTTCATTACTTTGTCTGTGTCCTACTGCCATCCTGGGGATTCTCCCTTGCTTATTTATGTTTCTGCCCTTTAGGTCATGAAGTCACGGCTGCCACAAGTAGCAGAAAGGAGGGAGAGAGAAGGAAGACCAGTAGACCTGAGGAGATTGCAATCTGGAGTGAAAAATAAATGAGTTCTATCTCAGATGAAAAATGCAAGTGAAATGTGGAGGGAGAGAAAAAAAAAAAAAGAGATCTGCAACAGACGTTCAAAGGGAGGGAGGAAAAATCAGAAAACAGTAGAACCGAAGGAGCCTTGGCAGTGACAGATAGTAAATTCATATGCAAGCAGGCCATGAAATACGACATGACAAAAAGCTGGAGGAACTTTGCCTCCACAGCCAGGCTATGTCTGTTGCAAAGGAGAGGAGTCACTGCTAACACATGCAGGCTCGTCCTCTCCTTCTCCAGCCTCCATTGCTAGTACTGGCAGCAGGACAGGGCTGGGCACGAGAGCTGGGCCAAAGTGTGGTGCCCACAGTGGGCAAGGCAGTTCTGCTTTGTCAATGGCAGCCTGTCTCAGCTGGTAAAAGGAGACTTAGGATGAGAGCATGGGCTATCCTGGGAGAAAGAATTTATGTGACTAATTTACAATAGCTGGTCAAAAGCTAGGCAGTAGGTCACTTTCCTCCTGCCCCTGAGGTGCTGCAGGAGGTATTTGCCCTTTCCAGCCAGGCAAGACCCTTCTAACAGCTAAGAGCCAGAAATATGTGCCTGAAGTGAACAGAGCTCAGAGGAGAGCACACACACACAAAAAAAAAAAAAAAAAAAAAAAAAAAAAAAAAAAAAGATGAAAGGGGCAGAGGAGCTGATTTACAAGAGAAAAATAAAGGAGCATATGTTTAGCTTGGCTTAACAGTGTCTGCAAAGAGATTAGCAGATAACCGAAAGAGTTTTGAAGGATGTAGTCAACAGAGAGGAATCTAGGGGATGGAGAGGAAGGTTTGTGGGTGCAGGAAGGGTGATCACTGCTTGACATAGTAGCAGGCTGAGAATGACCCAGACTGAGAATCTCCATCAGAGATGGCTACAAAGCCAGAGAAGTCCTTGGGCAGCCACTGGTCCTGGCTGACACCCAGATGTTGTGCTGCTGTAATCCCCACCAGGTGTGGGCAGGCTGCAGTGCTTCCCTGCCCACGCCACCTCTATACAAGGGGTCTGTGACCTCCTGCTGAGGAAGAGGGTCGGTACTCCTCTGAATTTGTTCTATGGGCAGTTCCAGTAAAGCCACTGACTTCTCCAGAAGTGGGATTCAGCCCTGCGCAGTAAAGACAGCTCCATAATGTAGCAGCAGTAAAATGCATCCCTCTTCTGACTGTGCCAGTACTAGCAACCTTCCAGTTATAATCCCACTGCAGAAATGGCCTGTTCAGATTCCAGGACTCCAGGGAAAGTTGCCCAGAACATGTTTCAGGAGGAGCATGCAGCATCCTGGCATAACTACCCCCAGTGCAAAGTGCTACAGCTGATAAAGTGTCTACAAACCTGCCCTTACCATATGATCAAGTAGTTTTCCCAGGTGTAAGAACAATAATGCAAAAGCTGTTCCTTGGATTTGGTTACCGGGCTGCATATTCAGCCATTACATATGCCAGAAGGCATGGATATGTGTTGCATTTTTTTCCCAATCCTCTCCATTCTTTGTTGCTGGGCCTGCTTACTGGCAATGAAAAGTGATTCAGACTGCAGATACTCCTTATTTCAGCTTGCTGACTGTTGGCAAGAGCAAACAGGCAAATGCATGCTGAAAACCACTTCCCACAGGTGGTCCTCCATGAGCTGAGACCCAGCGGGGTGTGGAAGTCACTTTTGTGATATCACTGCCCTCTGAATGACCATGGTCCCAGATTTCAGTCCAGCTGAATAGCAAATAAAAACATAACAGCAGGAGAGGGTTGTGCTACTCACTTCGTACATGGTTTTCAGTCACATCACAGCTCTCATGAACAGCAGTGATATTTGTGATTTTGCCTATTGAGTTATATATCCTCTCCCTCCTCTCTCCTTTTGAAAAAGTACGTGGTCTTTTGAGAACACTGAGATGAAAACAAGGGCTTATGAAAACTGGGGCCAACGTGCAATAGCTGGAGCCCAGGTCAGCCCTCACCCACAGCAGCCACCCAGCACCCTGTTTTGGTTTCTGCTGGTGCAGATGTCCTGCTTTTTGTGTGGGAGGACCTTTTGCCAGAACCCTCCTGTTGCTCAGGGAGACACCTCCAGGCTGCTGTAACAGCGCAAGCAACTGTGGCACCATTCACTGCTGAGGGAAATGGAAAAGTTAACCAGAGCAGTGTTTATGAACAGCCAAGACTTTGGAAGACATTCAGAAAGCCATAAGAGACAAGAGTTCACATTTCACCAAAGTTATTGGATCTATCCATCTATCCAAGGGCTATAAGAAGCAAGAAAACCTTCACAGGAAATACAGCATATATACAGTACAATGCACATAATGTATAAGAGACTCTGAGGAATACTAGCAGCTAGTCTTGTACTCAGGAAAAGTATCAGTACTTATTCACTGAACAGGGGGCACAGCAGGAGAAAGGATGAGCATCAAAAGATCAAACAAGTTTTTTTTCACATAATATATCCCCAAAACACTGTGCATCAAAGCACTTGGCAAAATATCTCTTCTCAAGTATATGGCTGATTCATTCCTCCACAGCACAACACAGAATCGAGAGAATATATACTTCCATGAAAGACAAGAGCATCTCTTCACAAAACCTATAGCATCCATCCAGCTCAAGCATAGTCCAAAAGTGTTAATCAAACATACCACTTAATATCCTCCCACATGACCAGTACCCAGAAGATATATGGGACTGATCCGAAGTTCCTCAGCAAACTGAGGCCAGCTGCTCCTTGGGGTCTGGAAAACAACTCGTTCTGTATCTATGTCATTCTTGTAGCAAGTCTACGATGTCCAGTCCATCTCTGGACATGATCCTTATCTTAGTGCTCCCTGTGTTGATGACAGCAGGCGAAGTTAGGAATATTTGCTGAGCTTCTGACTCTTTCATCCAGTGTGAAACCTCCTCTGGAGGGGGGAATGGGGCAGGGGGCATCTCCTCCAAGGCTGAGCTCCAGCCAGAGCCCCTGGAGAGCGTTGCCATCAGACTGGCCCCATGTAGATCAGAACAAGCAAATCTCTGCTCTGGCAGCAAGGAACACTGCTGCTCAGAAAAGCCCACAGACAACAGGGCTTTGCATAACATCCAGAAGGCAAACAGAGCTCAGCATAAGAGGGCAAGATTTTAAAATGACAAGATGGCCAGCTGCCTGCCTGTCTAATCAGTAAGCTCAAGCAGAGGTGTGCCTTGAAAGCCGAGCCCATGCTCTGCGATCCCTTAGCCCCTGTACTCTGACCTGCTGCCTAAAATCCCTGGGTGGGCATTGCAGGGGACTGGAGCCTGTTGCCAAAATGCTGCCACGCTGTGAGCACATGCTTCCCCTCACCTCTTCAGGCAGTGCCAGCTGCAAACCAGCCCCTTAAGCAGCTCAGCCCACCGCGGCCACACGCTGCTCCTCGCAGTGCCAAACCCAGCCCACGCAGCTCCCTTCCACCCAGCAGCGCTGAGCAAACAGGGCTACGTGTTAATCTGATTTGGGGCTTGGAAAGCATGCTGCGGGGATCGGGATGCTCACTTGGAGCCCTCCACTATTGCCTCACTATCTGGGTAATGAGGAGGGGAGAGGTGGGTGCACAGTGGGGAGCAGCATCTTCCCTGTCATGTGGTGGGCGTCTTGCAGTATCCAAGGCAAAGCCAGTGAGGGGACCCACAGCCTTCACCCTTCAGTATTCACACTGAGTTACTGATCCTCAGGTATCAGAAAATTCAGCAGCGTCTAAATCCTAGGGGAACCAGAGGGTGAGCAAACCTTGGGCGGGCTCCCATCCTCCGCCAGCTCAGGATCTCCCCAGGGAAGAGCTGAGCCACATTGCTGGAGAGCTTGTTTCCCTTCCCATCCTGCACCTACTCACCAGAAATAAAAAAAGGTCAAAACAGGAAAAGGGGGGGATCCCACAGCACCAGCCAGACAGTACAGGGAGAACGGCTCCCTAAAGCCAGGTAGAAGTTGGGGAATTTGCTCTTTCATTTTTAGCAGAGGAGGAGCAGCTGCATTCCCACCTGTTCCTCTCAACTATAACTTCTGGATTTCCATTTCTGAGGCTTTCAGTCTGTTGTCAGTTTAAAATACATTCCCATCCCAGCTGCACAAAATACCCAACACTGTACATCAGCACTGGTTTAAGGGAATCATTTTAGCTACATTAATTTATACCTGGAAGGAAAGCTTCTAAAACATTTCTTTGGAAGTAAGGCTTTGATAATAAGGGAAGTTAAACTGATGCAAATTCCCAGAGATTGCTGCAGTAAGAGGGGTCAGGTCAGTTTTCATCACCTATGAATCCAGCACATCAGATACTTTTTTTCATTCATTTTTCCATAATTATTCCTGTATTTGCCAATTACCAGCACCACAGCATCATGTGTTCAAACAAACTCACATCTTCCTGGCCTGTCTTTGCATCTTATTAGATCCGGCAGTGAAATCATCCTGCTAAATTTGTGCCTTCCTGTTTATTTCCACCACGCCAGATTGCAAGGAGCTGTAGACTGCGTGTTCCTTATAAATAATGATAGTGCTTTGCATTTATATAACCTTCCATCTGTGGATCAAAGAACTACACAAAGCAAGGTTTGATGTTCACAGTTTATTATCATTTTCACTTCTAGCACGGGGAGAGAGGAAGCACAAAGTGAAAGGTCCCCATTTACAAGCTAGCTTCATCGGCTAGGGAATGGCTTCTTTTGATTCCCCGATTTGATAAGCCCAGGGTGATTTTAAAGTCCTGAGGCCACATCTGAAATGAAGAGGGAGCGGTAGGTACCTGGGACCCTCTCAACTCCAGGCTTACCAAAAGCCTAAGACATTACTGCCTGTGTGGGTTTTGCTACAGGGAGATGAGGGAGAGCCTGCCTTGCTTCTGCAGGCAGATGCTGGGTCATCTCAGGCAAAGCAGGAGCAAGGTAACTGCGCTAGCCGGGCTGCTGGCCCCGGCAGACACGCTGCCTCTCAGAGGGGCTCGGTGAAGTGGATGGCTCCTCTGGAATTAGGTGCTCAAAGCCAAATACCAATAACAGGGAGAGACAGACATAAGGAAAATAACCTCCTAAACAGCAAGCCTGGAGTGACCTCTCAGTGAAGCCCATGTTGCCTTTCTGGCTGTCACCTCTGTGACTGCATGAACAAAATCATTTCTGAGTCAGCAATCAGCTCCTATTCCAATGCTTTTCATCAGTGCCTTGTTGTTTTCTCCCTCTAGTACACACAGCTTAAAGTCACTATGTCAGGGGGTAGCACCTCAAGTGAATGGCCTGGAAACTGCTCAAGGTGCTATTTTTTTTGTGACGGTTTAATGCTTACATGTCCTAATGCACGAGGGAGGGCCAGGGCAGGAGTGAAGGGGAGTGAAGATGTCCTGCAAAATATGAGTGGCAACATTTAGGTCTCTGAACAGAATTTCAAGGAGAAAAGAGAAAAACAGTTGGCAGAAGAAACTGCTTTTAGTCTAAGTACTTGCTTTCAAGCTGGCTTCTTTAAGTCTCCTTTAAAGAAATCTTGCGTTGCTCTCTCTCCCTCCACTTTTAGACATTGCTTTTCCCTCTGAAAGCCTGCAACATGGTGATTTTGAGCAGCTCTTCCTTTATCTATTGGCTGGAGATACATGCCGAATAAATACTCTATATCCCCCGATGTGTTCTTATCCATCAAAGAACAAGCATGGCTTTAGGCAGCATGAAATTGATTCTGCATTTTGTATTGTTCCCTCCTTCTCTCCTTACCAACCGGCCCCAGAACAGCCCCACTCTTGCACACACACACCAAGGCACAAAATTTGTCTTTCATAGTGTGGAGCCACCTCAGAAGAGTCAGAGTTTAAACATGGCTGAGGGAAATATGGAGATAAAGAGCTTGCAGGCAGCTAATCTGTGAAAGAAAGCTTAAATAAGGAGAACGGCACTTCTGGGCAATGGCTGTATTAAGAATATATTTTAAATTAACTTTGTTGGAGTATGTAAAACCACTGGATACCTTACATATGTGCCAGCATACTGATCCATATTGTCTCCTTATGACCCAGTATCCCACACCTCATAGGTAGGATGCCGAAGCCCACATGCTGCTGAGCCAGCCAGCCCTAGCCAGGTGTTTCAAGGGGTATGCCCAGTTATTTTATGCATCATCCTCCCTTAGAATATGAAGCTTTCCATCCAGGCTACCTTAAAACGAGAACCAGTGCCCAAGCCCCCCCCCAACCATCCCCAGACCTCCTGTCCTCAGTTACTTCTGTGTATTCCCCAGCCAACTCTTTTGTAGGCACTGCAAGGGTAAGACACTAGCCAAGTAAGGTATGCAGATTGCTGAGGAAGAGTTTCTTAGCTTTGTACAGTTTTAACTAAAGAGTTGAAAATCTTTGCAAATTAAGTCTGTCTTACAACACATCATGCTCACGTTATTTCACCTTTTTTATAATTATAAAGCCTGCCCAGGAGCTGAGTCAAGGCAAAATTTCTCATTTAGCAATGTGTGGTACCCTCTTAAAGACAAATTTTATTATGTTTATAATTTTCCACTGCTCACAGGCAGGTGGCCAGCAAGAGAAGCTGCCAGTATCCTCATAACTCATTCGCAGCTGGATGTTCTAGTTCCTGCCTCCCTCCAGCACCTTTGCACTGTTTCCAGAGACGTCTGGTCTTTGCAGGACACTCAGAGTTGTCAACCCCATGTGTCTCAGAGCTAGTCCTGCTATAAGTTTGCAAGCTCTTCTTCTAGCATAGATGGATGACCCAGCGCTTGAAGGGGTTGTGGTGGAGCAGAAGGCTCACCCTCTGGCATCGGTAAGAAGGTGGAATTCCAGAGACAAATGGCACTCACACTGGATCTGTTCTGACATAGAAGAATTTCCCTGTCACACACACACATCCGTATTTCAGCCTTCTGTATGTACCCTCGTGATCCGTGTCCATGGCTCTCTGCCTGGCTGGCAAGGTCAGTCCACAGGAAGCAGAGGTTTCTCACCCTTTTGTGACACAGCAAAGAAGAGGCAGAAGTGCTGAGGCAGCTCAGTTCCTTCAGGCATTGCACCCAAGCTGGCCAGTTGGGCTACTCAGCCCATGGGGAAGCACAGGCTGAGTATCAGGGAACTTTCCAGAAAACTTTGGTTCAGATGTTTTTAATCTTATATATATTATGCCCTTCCTTCCCCTGCCAAGCACGAACGTCAGTCCTGGGATATCTTCTCTCTGCTGGCTTAGAAAATCCACCTGTCCTCATCCAAGGCAGCAGCTGGGACATGATGCATGGCGAATGCTGAGGAAGGCTGGGTGCCTCCACGCTGCTCTTGGCCACCCCAGCCCTGCCAGCAGCACGATGCAGCAGCACATCTTATCCCTGGCAGCACAGGCCCAGTCCTGGGGGCCTTGCCAGACACACTGCCAAGAAGGCGACAAAACAATTACAAAGAACAACAAAGAAAAGGCACACGCACTGAAGGAGGGAGGGGGCAGAGCTGGCAAGTCACTTTCCGAGGACAATGTGATTCTGTAAGTCTCAACAACACCAATCAAGCACTGCAGATTTTAATCTTCGCTGTAATTAACTTTATCCAAACGAGCAGCAGGCTGACTGGCTTTGTTTGGGAGTCTTCTGGCAATTTAATGTGTCTTTAAAATGACTTGGCACTTCCAGAGGATGAGGAGAGGGAGAAGAAGATTGATGCAGTGCCAAGCATTTACTCCCACTAATGAAAAGGAATTGCTAGGGCTGTTTGATCTTATATTGTACCCTTTTCACTAGGTGCTACTCAAGTGGAAGCACTGTTGTTACCACAGCATTTTGCAAATTACCAGCAAAACAACTCCCTTCCCAACACATGTGTAGCATGTAGCACAAAGTTAATGGCACAGGTATTTAAAATTGCATCTGCAGTGTGTAAAAAGGTAATGCAGCATGAAATCTGTCTCACTCAGACTGAGGCAATGGAAATGACGGTCCCTGCATTTCTGGGCAGCCCTTGGCTCCAAGACTTGCACAATGCCCTGGCCTGACATGCTGTACGTGTTGACACGCAGAGGCCAGTGCCAGGAAGGCTTCTCTGTTCATTCAAGCCTTTTGCTTGAGAAGGGAATGTGTTGCATCTCTTGCTAAATGACTTGCTGTGACTGCCTTGGACGTCTCAGAGGCGATCTCAGATCTTGGGGTGGAGTTAAGAGCTCTGGGACAGGGTGTGAGTTGGTGGACAGTGACTAGGAGATACTTTATGGCAATGCTTGTCCACAGGCAGATGGCTTAAATGGTACATATTTCCCTGTGGTTAGTGCTTCTTGTTGGCTATATCTGACTATCTCCATGCCACAGAAAAATTTCTTAGAGGTCTTCAGAGGTACCAATTTTTCCCCAATCAGTAGCACAGGAATTTTGATGAAATTTAGACCACTTAAATGTGATCAAATTTCTTAACATATTTATCAAAACTGCTTTGCTTTCTGCACGTTTCTTTACTGTTCCAACAGACTTTGTGTTCCTGGGAAAAAAAAAAAAAAGATATAATGAATACCAGTGCACAACCATATCTCTTTATGCTGGGAGCTCTGCATGGGGTCAGCAGGCCCGGGTTGGGTTTGTACTTCTACTAGCTATGTAGGTGCTACTCGGTGTCATGAGGTTGCACATCACAAGAGTGACATGAGTAGAGCAGGACTGCCAGTTCAGGAGGGACAAGCATGAGGTGGCCAAGGAGAAGTAAGCAGCAGTGCCTCGGTGTGCAACAACCTCTCAGCATAGTTTAGATTTGTTTCTTAACACTCTTCTCTGCTTGATGCACCGCTTACAGCTCATGGACCACACAGTCCATTACTGCCTGAGGCATTCCTCCCCTGGAAATGCTACCATGTTACCTGGTCTTGTAAAGGGGGCTACATAATGGAGGATGCTGCTTTTTGGATGGGATTTAGTGTCTGTGAGGTCAGGATCTTAATGAAGATCCTGCAATACCTCCTTCTAGACACCTCATCCCCTGCATACTGGCTACATGTCAGCTGCTTGGGTATGCTCTTCTTGGTGTTTCTGCTGAACCTGTTCTCTGATGCTGGTGTTCAGGTCAGCCCTCACGGTGTGTGAGCCCACGTAAGCCCAGTGTCAGTGCAGCAAGGTAAGTGTGAGCTGGAATGGGCCAGAAGCATGCTGGAGAAGTCTCTAACACTTAAACAGGATAGCCAATAATATTTTCATATCCAAGAGTGTTCCTGGGAACTGCTTAACTTACTACTGTAAATGTAGTCACTCTGCCCCACCCTGCTAAAACCATATACCTTTGCAAATATCTTTACTGATACCTCCACCTTCTCCCAAAGTTTTGGCAATAAACAAGCCAATTCACCACCTGTTACAAAGACTACTAGACCTGCAAGGATTAACCTTTAAAAAAAATCAATGGTGTGTGTCTGAAATTAAATAATGCATGATCAAAAACACAAGAAAAGCCAGAAGTGAGGAGGAAAGAGAAGCTACCAGCATGCTACAGCGTGCTAGGCATTGCTGCTGTCAGTCATGTTACGGTTGGGTGGGGACTGCCATATTCCCATGTTTCAAGGCAGATTGTCCAGTGATGCTGAGGACCAGGGTGGAGGAGAAATCTCAGTCCCCTTAAACTCTGCAGAAAACTTCTCTGGGTGCGTTGTGCCAGGTGTCTCTGCATGGCCCGTTTGGCTCTTTCCTTCCAGCCAGCCACTTACAACACGACTCTCAGTGCCTGCACCAGGCTGCTTCATCTGCCTGGAGAGAGTTTCTGTGATGCTCAGACAGCTTAGCCCTGGGCTGTGGTCTGCAGGTATGACTTTGAATCTAGTGGGAACCTGAAGGTACTCTCTTGGACTGACCAGCATATCATTCGCTCTCCCTAAATCCACATTCCTCACTCTTTAATACAAGTGTCTAAGGGACGCGTATGCTCATCTGCACTGAGAACTTCACTGTGGGAAGTCAGGCCTCTTTATTGCTCAATAGCATCTTATTTAGCAGCAAGCTCTGCTGAGTTCAGGAGCTTTATCCCAGGGTAAATCACTAATTAAAAACAACATGAATATAGGGAAATCTAGCCCCGTTGCTCCACTCTGTTTTACAGTTTATTAACTTAGCTTTGTTTTGTAGACAAATCTAAGGATTAACTCTTATTGTTTGTCTGCTTTGGGACCTTTTTTTGTTTAAAAATAGAGCATTTATTGAGAAATCATTGACCGAACATAGCCCTGTGCTCCTTGTGAGAATCTGATAACAAGATGAATGCCTGGACTGCTTTGAAATGGACAGATCGATATTACAATATGAAAGTGAGAAAATGATTTAGGGTTAGAGGTGGCAAGCTTGGTTCTGATCTCACACAGGACATAAATCAGGTATTATACCACAGGAGTCAATGCCAGTGCCCTGGGGTAGATCTATTAACAACACAATCCTGAATCAAACCCAATAATTTTCAGGGTTGTGGAAAATGAGAAAGGATGGTTAAGTGGGACAAAACAGCAAATGAAATAATGTATGGGGCTATTATGGAGTGTTGAAAGAAAGAGTCCAGCTTTCCACTTGCTTAAAATTGAGATGCTGTGGATTTCTTCTGGGGGGAGGGGAGAGTGGGTTAGAACGGATTTTTGCATTTATTCCTGAAATGAGCTGAAGTGCATCATCACTGTATGTGCACGTAATACAACCAAAGCTCCATGGAGCAAAAAATATAAGTTCTGTTTCAGCAGAAATCCTTCAAGTCACCCCAGTGGTAGAAGGAGGGGGTTTCAAAGTCTCGCTAGCCTAAAGAAGTAGTCTTTGATGCAGCCTTCCTTTGGCCTGAGGAGCTAACTCATATCTGGCAGATTGCCTTGGGCAGCAGCTTTTGTTGTCTCTAAATCTCTCTCTCCATAACAGCCTTAATTACTCCTTCCAGAAGGAAAAGGTTGGTGACCCCTCACCATTACCGAGGCCTGCAATTGCTGCCAGCCATCAAGTATGTCCACTGCAGCACCAGTAACACACTCCCTGATTTCCAAAGCACTTGTCCAGTCTGTCCTGCTTACAGTAAGACTTTTTTCTAGCTACCTTGCAGCAGACTTTTACCTAGCATCACTGCCCTCCCTTGCTCATTATCTTTTTACCCTCTCCCATGCAACACGCGCTTCAATGCAGCAGCATCTGGAAGGCTGTCTGTAAAGACAATCCCCTTCCTTCTCTAGACAAGCAACAGCCGTGCCAGGATTAAACTGTTCATTTAAGAGCGATCAAGTTTACATGTGTTGTGTTTTCTTTTATTTTACCAAAGGAAGCACATGAGTGAGTGATTAAAGCAGACACTTGGGTCGGTGCAATTCATTGAGATTGCCGTTGTTTGCTTTGATGAGATTCCAGTCCGCAGCAAATTTCCTCCCCGTGATTAGCCTGGTGTGGAATACACAATGCTCGCTCCACTGGCATAAGACCTGGGGAGAGCGCAGACAGCATGTTTATGCACTGATGTGCTTGATTATTTATTGCAGTATCATCTCGGTGGGATAGCACAGGTTAACACAGGGGTTGCAGCTAACCCGCGCCGGAGCTGCTGTTGTGCCTTTCATCAGGCATTGCAGGATGATCCTGGCTGGGGAAACAGTGCCAGTCTTCACTGAACTGATCACCCCCCTGCACCCCACAAATGGCCCGTGGCAATTTTTAACCCTATTTGAGAGTCAGAAATTCTCACCAGAGAAAAACAAGGATTAACTATGCCAATATGTGGCTGCCCACTATGCTTTTCTCCCTCAGTCAGGGATTTCTGCCTGCTCTCACACTTTCTTAATTATGCAGAGTTTTGTGGAGGAAGGAAGGGGGAGCCAAGAAGAAAGGCCACAGCCCATGTAAGAGAGAGGACTCAGCCCTCCTCTTCATGTCCCTGTGCCTATAGAATTGGGTGGTGGTATCTCTTCCCTGCACAAGCATTATTTCCCCGTTATCTCAAGGCAACAACAGAAAACTTGCCTCTTGACAAGAGATTAGCATGAATGGTTGTGCTTCTGCTGCAGTGTTAGGGATGGGCTCAAATCAACTTAAATGCAGCAAGTTCATGACTTGCATGCTTCCTGCCTCAGACTACTCCTCCAGCTGGTGCTCCAGCTGTGTCTACAGCACATCTGGAGGGCCACCTCCAGGTCATCATCATGTAAGCACAGCCCACACGTAGCTGGAGGGTGGGAAGCCACACGTGGAGTTTAGCAGAACGCCTGCAGGCACGTATCAAGGTGGCTGGGAGGGCAAGGGCTGGGTGAGCAGCGTAGCACCCATGCTGTGCATGGGAAGGGCTGAGAGCAGATCTCTGCTGCTATGGGGCCACGTGCCCTTGGCACTCCTCCTCTTGGCGGCTCAAAGCTGGCTGTGGTCACATCACGCGTTATGTTTGGCCCTCCTGAGCAAGCACAAATGAGACCACAGTTGCTTAAAGATCCCTTTGCTAGCTGGAGGCCAGTCCTTTAGAAACTGAAGCATGAGAAATGAGGGAAAATCGGGACCCAAAGAAACTGGTCTAGCAGATTACCAGCCCTCCAGAGAAGAGTATAACTTTGCTCTCCAACCTCTTGTTGAGTCACCATCCCTGGAGGTATTCAAAAGACGTTTAGATGTAGAGCTTAGTGATATGGTTTAGTGGAGGACTTGGTAATGTTAGGTTATAGGTTGGACTGGATGATCTTGGAGGTCTTTTCCTACCTAAATGATTCTGTGATTCTGTGATTCTCTTCCCCCCACTACCAGCCTTTCAGGAGAGGTCTGGATGAATCTGAATATGACCCAGCCTTTTAACCTCTCTTGCGTGACTGGCCAGCTTTTGTTCAGGCTTGCCACATTCCCTGGGGGAGCCCGTGCTTTTCCTGGCTGAGCAGCTCAGCGGTCACCTGCCCAGAGCAAGATATTTTATTATTTATGTATATAATCCATTTTTGAAGGCCAGGGTAGGGATCCACCTGAACTCCCCAGGGCACAGGCGGCAGCTGCTCTCCCTGGCAGCCTCAGCAGGTTTCCTCTCCGCTGGAACCTTTGCTGCAGAGTGGTCACTTGGTGAGGGGAACTCACTGTCCCTGGTGACCACACCACTTCCTATAAAGCAACGGGAGCAACTCCAGCACTCCAGGAGGTGTGATAGACTTGCATTTGGCTAGCAGGCCACACAAAAGCCAACTCATGTGCAACTCAGATATTAATAGTAAGAAAAAAGATTAAAAAAAAAAAATCTGCCAAGGATAACAAAAGCTTTGCCAGCACTAATCTACTGCAGAACAGGCATGCTAAAATGCTGAGTGTTTTATGGATTTCGTTCCTAGAGAGAGGGAGAGATATTTTGCTTCTCCATCCTGGACAGCACCACAAGCACCTTCACCCCTTTCTGCACCTCCCAGGAGCATTACCTCTGTCTCTTGTCAGCACAGTGGGAAACCAACCAAACCTGTGGCACATGGGGACACACCAGCCCTGAATGGGGCTTGCTCTGGTGAGCAGGGCTGACCACACTCACCGCAGAGGTCTGCACACCCTGCCAGGAGAGCTGGGCCCCCATGCAGCAGAAAACAGCCCAGGGCTTGTCTGCTTGTGTCCCCTGCTTGCTACTCGAGAGAGAGATCACGAAATCTTACAATGGGTTTTGCATGAGCAGGTTTCTGGGTCAGTTTCTCACCACTTTGTTGCTTCTACCCCTGTTTGATCTCCCTCAGCACCCTGTTTATTTTCCATGCTGAAGCTTTTTCTCTTGCAGCATTCCTGTTGTAAACCAAATTAGTCTTGTTGCCCTTCTACAGGCACCTGTGTCCTTCTTTCACCTTCGTGGCTAGTATTGCCTACCATCTGCCTGATTTGCTGTTATACCCTAACCTTCTTGCCCACCACAAACCAGCTGCCAATACGGAGTCACGGGTCACTAAAAGCTCTGTCAAGTGGAAGTCATGCCACCCCTCAGCATCTCGGAAACCCCTGGCTTTCCATGGAGCCCTGGTGCATGGCACAGCAGCTTTCTGGCTATCCAGCTGCTTCTCTGGAGAAAGATACTCCCTTCCTCGTGTCTTGTGTCGAGCAGAGCCTGGCCACACTAGCCTCATGCTACCGCTTTGTTTGCAAGGAGCCCCCAACTTTGCCATGCTGTGAAATGAGCTTGCAGTCCACCCTTGTATTACAAACACAGGGCAGCTCCGAGCAAATATCCTGCCCCTGAAACAGCAATTTGGCCCCACCTGCTCTGTGCCAACAGAGAGATCCTTGTGTCCTAAGGGGAGCTTCAGAAGTGCTTTATCCCTGGCAAACAAGGCAGGGGAGATAAGGGAGGAAGGCATTCCCTTTGGAAAGCAGGTTCGTATAAATAACCAGCCCCTCGGAGTCAGATGTTGCTGTTTTCTCACAGCACATAGCATGGAGGAGGCTTTGGGAGGGGGATCCTGCATTACACCAACAGTACCCTTTCCTGTGTACATTTAGCTTGGGCTCCTTCAGAGAAAAATGGGAGAGCCAGGCTGGATGGGGCTCAGGCTGATGCTTATGTCTCAGGCACATGGAAAAACACCAGCATTGAAAAGACCCTCCCCTAAAAAGCAACCATCGCATGGCTTTGGTTCTGCTCTTCTTCTGAGCTAATTTGCTGACAAGTCCTGGCCTTCAGAAAGGATGAAAGGCAGTGGGGGAAAAAAAAAAAAAGAGAGAGAGAGAGAGAGACCTGCACATAAAGCTGTCAATTTTTCTCACTCTTAGATCTATTGTTTAATTTATTTGGCAATTTTATTTTTTCCTATCGCTTTGTAATTACAATATAGTACAAAGTGTAAGATAACATTCAGTCACTGTAAAATAAGATTTAATTATGTCATGATGAGATTCATTAGTTAATATTTGTATAGCACACTGAACATGTAAAGTAGTTAGCAAGTGCTAAGTAGTAATATTGCTGTTTCAGAAAACGGAAGGGGAATTCACTTTTGGGAAGCAGGAAAAGCACGCTAAACTAGGCATTTGGGGTGAATCTTCAACTGGAGTACGCCAGTGCTAGCTCTTTGCCTGGGCCACCTTTGCACCTCTGGCAGGAGCCTCGCCCTCCTCTTGGACCACAGTTATACCACAAGGCCCTCAGTGCTGGGGCTCTGATGAAGCCGGTATGGGGCAGGATCTTCTTTTACTGTCGTGGTCTGTTGCATTGTTTAGCATGTCCAGTGCTGGGATGCCTTAACGTCTCTACCCTCCAATCTCCAGGATTTCCATAGCTCCAAGTATACTGTGTGAACATATGGTGAAAGGCAATCTCAGCCCCTAACCCAATGCTTATGGTAGTCAGGATTTCACTTTCTCTGAAAACATCTAGGACACCACAAACCTAATTTGAGCAGTCAGGCTCAAGGATACAGGCTCTCAGCTTTGCAAATCTTTCACTAGCTCTGCTTACACTGAGGCATATTTAGCAAGGCATGGCATTTTGCTGTAGAGCAAAGGAAAGACAGGAGGTCTGAGAGCTGATGGTCTATCACTGTGCTCTGACGTTATTCCTCACCTGTGGCAGTTGCTGCTCTGCTGGTAGCAGATATCACTTTTTCAGTGACCTACAGCACCAAGTAAAATAATACAACATTAAGGATGCATTGCAGGCCACCAATTCGGGCATACCAGCAACTTTCTTTCTAGGCACTCTGAGACATACAGAGTTGAAAAACAAGAGGTACTTTGCTCTGCCATCGTGAGCTAGACCGTTGTCACCCCGGGAGCAAAAGCAGTAGGTCTGGTCCCTGACACTTTTGCTTCAATAGACCGTCTATGGAGAAGCACGGAAGATGGTGTGGAGAGACAGGCTTTTCTTTAGTGGTCCCTCTGGCAATTTCACTTTGGCTGCTATGTAAGGCCCCTAGGAAGTAATGAATGTGTAATAAGATCCATGGAGAACTATGCTATGAAAATGTAAAGGCCGTAAGGAAAATGTACTTTTGGGAAGGAACCTATTAATATTTAATAATGAGTGTCTCCTAGTGTATACACTGAAGGGGCTAACCTAATGTTGTGCAAACTTGACTTATAGGAGTGTGTGGAAAAAAAATGCTATATGGCCATGTCACTATTAGCTGACTAGCTGCATCCCAGCCCATCATTTCTCTTTTAGATGAAATAGTACAGTTCACCCACTCTGAGAAGCAGCCCTGAGGCTGCAGTCTCCTGAAATCAGCTGTCCTGACCTCCTGGCTTCAGCACCAGGGAGGCTGAGAGATTGCAATGACAGGGCCAGCCAGGGCCCCGAAAGAGACCAGCCCTCAGGACAACAAATGCAGTGGGGTTGTCCCTGTCTGCCACTGGGGAACTTGGTGAGTTCTTACTTGCATGAGTCCTCCCCAGGTTTGTGTGATTGAGCTTGCATAGTTTGTCCCCTTAGATTACAGTCCTTCCTTACAGCTCTGAGAAGAGTGCTATTACAGGCACTCACTCACTTACATCCTCCACATCCTCTCTCAAGCATACAATGTGGTTTTCTTGCCAGAAAGCCAGTATTCAACTCTCAGTGCCCAGTCCACCATCTGAGCTGGGTTGCAGAGCAGGATTTATAGAGCCATCACACTGCAGTGTCCCTACCTGTGTATACTGGGATGTGCCACATTCTGCAGATTAATCCTCCAGCCTCTCCAGATTCGCTTATGCCACCTTTAGGTGCAGGATCATCATGCTCAGACAGACTAAACAAGGAGGTAAGAGAAGAGGAGCGTATGGTAAGTGCCACGCAATGCAGCAGTCCTGTGAACCTTGCTATGTAAGGCAGCTAACGAGCGAGACCGCACACCGAAATATTTATTGTTGCTGGAGTGCTTTAATTAAGTGGGAAGTGTTGGGAGAGTAAACACAGATGTAAAGCAGCAGCTTCCCATGCAGAAACACCTCCCTCCACTGGCAGACCTGCCCTTTCTGCCTGCAAAGGAACTTTCCACGCTCTGAGAGAGGTGAGGAGGCCACGGACCCAGCACCTGCACCCCCGCGAGGCCAGGGGCTCAGGGAGGCTCTTCTCCAGCCAAAACTCTCTGACTGCAACACAGCTTGTTTTCCCCAGAATTTTTGACTTGCAGCATAAGTGGACATAACAAGGTACCAGCACAGCATGGCAGGCCAGGATTGTCACAGGCTCGTCCCTGTGACAGCCAGG
Organism: Anseranas semipalmata; assembly: GCA_013399115.1. Lineage (NCBI taxonomy): Eukaryota > Metazoa > Chordata > Aves > Anseriformes > Anseranatidae > Anseranas > Anseranas semipalmata. Next base: position 136,307 of record VXAA01003071.1, read on the forward strand.
GCGGGTGGGCTGGTTCTTGTTATATGTGTTAAGGCACTTGAATGAACAGCTGTATTTTTCAAACTGCTGAGCTCAGCAGGAACTCTGCAGTTGCCAGCATTTCTTGGAATCAGCTTCCTTATGGGGCTGCCTCAATGAGGTGCTTACCCACCTCAATTTCAGTTGCAATTTCTTTCTTTATTTTAATCAACAGCAAGTCATAAAACAACGCACCAGCGAAATGACGGAGCGCCTTCTCCAATGGTGCCTTGCACAAACATGCCGAGCCTGCGTCTGGGCTGCCAGCACGAATGTCCCTAAAGGCAGAGCAAGCAAGAAACCCAGGGCTTGCTCTTCTCTTAGCTTGGCATCTCCTGAGCTTGCTCAGCCAACACTTCCACCTAGCGGCCTGCCCCACGCATGCTGGGACGACAGATGTCCTTGGGTGTAAGGTGGCATCAGAACTTTCTGCAGAAGAAAAATTATAATCTTATGAAATAATCGGATTATTTTCTGCTGGTGAGGGAGTCTGGATGGTGTTGGGCCAGTCACCTTTCCCCTCCAAAGCATAGGGCTGATTATCATGTAAAGCTGTGCAGCTGCATATGACTAGCATGCACATTATAAAAGTAATCAGTAGTAAATTACTTCTGAGACAATATTCGGTGGCATGTAAATGATTACTTTGGGTAGTCATTTGGAATAGATGAGTTTTGTGAAGTAAGTTTAAACAACCCTAGCGGGGCGTCTGATCTCCTGGAGGGGACAAGCTGCATTGCTGAACAGCCAGCTCAGAGGCGTGCATGCACGCGGGTCGATCTGGGCGCTGCTCCCACCCTGCTCCTGGCCCCTTGTGCTTCCTGCAATTATATCTGGGGGGGTGTCTGTGAGCTAACTACCATGTTACTTGTTTGCTCTATTATTTATACTGGCGCAGAATTCTCTTAAGGATGATCTCTGTTCCCCAAGCCCCTGAACATCTAGGTCCTCTGCAGGATAAGAAGCAAGAAAATCGCAGCCTCAGAAGAAGGCACACACCATACTCTGCACCATGCTTAGAGAGCAAGGGTGTGGAGGTAACAGTGGACACTCATGGCACAGTCAAGAACAGAAGTGAGGCTGCCGAAGTCCCCATCCGATGGCTTATTTCTTAGGTTATTCTTTCCCCTTCAAACATCTTGCTGTGGGATAAAGCCTCTGGGCAGCTACAAGACAAAGCTCTACTATTATTCTTTCTTTCAGGGCAGAACAGCTCTGCTTAATACATTTTTAAAGACTACTTTCATCTAGGAAGACTATCAATAATTAAAAGAAGAAAACAATACTATTATTGAAATTAAAACACCTCTGGGTCTGTGAAAACATGGTGTTTCCTGATGACTTACTGGCATCCCTTCCAGCACTGGGACAAGCAGCACGGAGAGCAAGTGGCATTGAGACATTTGTTCCCCAAAGGGGCCACCCTGCTCAGTCCAGGCTGGTGCACAGAGCTGATGCTCTGTAATGAAAGATATGATGACAAAGGATTTTTCACAATTTCTTGGGTTTTCTTTGCTGTTTATGTCAGGGCGGTGAGAAATCCTTCCTCCTTCCTCGTCCTATCACTACCAGGTGGCTAAAGAGATGCCAGCTGTGATGGACTAGCAGAGATCAGTCCTGTTCTGCCACGGTGGGACAGTGAGACCTGCAAGGCTCTGCACACCTCAATTCCCAGGGCTACATTGCTGACAGTGGTGTTAGAAGTGAATGTCCTGCTGCGCTTCATATTTTAAACACACTTCACAAACATTAAATGGCCTGTGTTGGACCTGAGAAACTGAGGACCAGCTCTGGTCCACGAAATTTGCAAGAACCACTCACAGATGCAGGGTCACATAGTCACGCACACAGATACTGCAGCATATGTGAATACTGCTCCAACAGGAGTTAACTGTGGCCTGAAGGAGACCCTGCCATGAAACTGCTGTGGGCAAGATGGGCCCGGTCCTTCTGGAGATGTCTGTGCTGCAAGCAGTACTGCCTGGCAGAGATTTAGGCTATTTTGGATGCCGGTGGCTGTGTAGCCTTAGCAACACGAGAGTTTCCTGGGGCCTGCCTGGCTTGTACTCACAGCTGACTTCACTTCATTGCAGGCCAGAGTAGTCCCTGGGCACGCTGGGATGTGCTAGCGACAGGAAAAGTCCATTGCTGCTTTGATGTCCATAAGCGGAGATTAAATATAGGGAATGGAGCAGTGCCATAGGAGGAAATGGCTTACTTCTCTGAATTCCTTAAAATCAGAGAGTTTCCTTTGGGCTGAGCTAGATCTGGCAGTACTCATCCAATCGGAGAAGGAAAAAGCTGCCTCATCTCCCAGTGAAAAACCACCGATGACCTAGCACCCCACCACCAGCTGGGAGTGGGGGTATCAACAAGCCTTTCGCTCTGTATTTTATTTTCTTTCTTTCCTTCACATCTCCTGATTCCTTCTCCTTTAAAGCAATGCTGGGATGAGCAGTATATCTGCAGTATGTTGGTGACAGAGTGGCCACCAGAAATTGAATTACAGTTCATCGGCAGAACCAACAGGAATGATTGAGCACAGGTGTTCCTGGCTCAGTCCAGAAGTAAAATGTCTCATCTCAGATGACCTCCAGGAAGCCACTGAGCTGCATTAACTCATTTGCCTGTGCCCCTGGATTCTGCATAGGTACAGCCTTTTTGTACCAGCTCTGCACCTATGGAAACTTTTCCTGAAGCCTCGTCTATATCAGGAGCTACAAGTAAGCTCCATGAGTTTTTGGTTGAACTTTAAATGTGGCTCCCTCCTCTCTAAGTGATGCATGTATGAACAGGTGTGTCAGGTCTTAGGACCTTGCTGCCTTCCAGTGTCTCCAGTAAATACCAGTGCCGTCAGCTCAGGCTGGTTATGTTACTAGGCGACTCCACTTCCAGCTCAGCCTTGTTTTCCTGAGGGCAAGCAAGAGTTAATGCTTTAATACCAGCTTCCCCAGGGTGCACTACGTCATTATCCCCATGCTCTGCACTGTATGCTAGGGTGGGTGCTTTATGGTCGATGAGTGGCTTCAGCACTACTCTCAGTGCCGCTTCATTTATTTGCTCTCAGAAAGACACAGAAACAAATTGTGTGTCAGTGCCTACCTATTCTTTAGGGTTCATCCTGGAGAAGGAAATCAATGACTCAGCCTCTTCTTGAAACATCTACATTAAAACAGGGTGAGCAAAGTCTGACATTTTGTGTGTGTGTGCGCACGCGTGTGCTTCAGAATTGCCATTCATCTCCAGTCTCCAAATCAACAATTATCTGGAGTCCCCTAGGAGGGAAATGTGCTCCTCTCACAAGCATGGAGTAATGACTCGGAAGCAGTGGTGTGTAACAGGATCCCCAGTGCTAGGCTTTGCCTGATAACCTCACACACTAATAAAATAACCCGGAGTCGGTTCCAGCCCTTAACGTTGCCTTATTGCTATTCTATGGGGCCTGTGTTGGGAAGTAACACCACTTGCGTGCAAACTAATATCCAGAAGCAAGCCGTGCCTGGCTTCTTCTCAGGCCCTCATAAATTTGAGCAAGTGCTCAGTGTCTCTTCCATCTCATTGACCTGACAGGATGATCACTCCCTGCTACTGCACTGGCTGTGTCCCTTGTCAATATCCCATGAGAAAAATTCTACGCTGACATATTTTCTTCCTAATTTCTTGGCATGTAACATTTTTTTACCTTTTCTCACTACCTAACTCAATCGCATTTGGGAGCAAAGAGCAGTAAGCCTTGAGTTTTTTTTCTCCAAACATCAGCTCTCTTCTTCCTCAGAAGGGCCAAAGGAAAAATCGAAGGAGGCCAGTACAAGAGGTCCATGGAGGACCTTGCAATAAAAATTTCTTGGCTTTGGGAGGAGATGGTGCAGTGCACCCGAAGGCATAGATCAAAAGCAAATGTTGATATATATATATATAAAGAAAAAATAATAATAATAATTAAAAAAAAAAAATCAACAGCTATTAAACTATGGGTTGCATTTTACCTGGCTTGACAGGGCATTCCCTTCCAGTACCTCCATGCTCCACCTATGTGCTTACTCTTGTTTGTGCTTACATCAAGAGGTAGAGCAGAAGTTCGTGTATTTGCTTTATGATGTTATTGATATTATTGATTATGAACTCTTTCCTGTACATAAGTCTGCTTGCCTCCTGACAAAAGTTGAAGTTATACATGCCAATTTTTAGTTATATATTAAAAGATGTCTGTCTCTCACTCGGAGGACCTTGACATCAGTTAAAATTGCAGCCTACACATATGAGAACAGCTCCAGAGCATGAAAGCCACAGCACTCATCTTATGGTCCAATACGCTGTGGATCCTTGTGCCTACGTGTATATGCATTTGTTTCAGTCAGATGCTGCCTGGATATGATAACAGCAGCAGAAGCCCAGACAAAGACAAGGGTTAAGAAGCAGGCAGAAGCAAAGAACAGATTGTGGGGAAGGTGGGGAGGGAGAAGGAAACAAAGAGGCAGAGAATATATTAACATTTACCTCCTCTCTTTTAGAGACCACAAAGCTCCCTGCCAAGAAACAATCGCCCCCATTTTGCAGGCCAGGAGACTTGGCACCAAAAGGGAAAGCCACTTGTTCAGGGTCGCTTCCCAGGCAGGAGGTAGAGCTGCCAGACACACCAGCACCTCCTGGGTCCCCTGCTCCAGCAGCCCAGCCACCACAGTGGGGAAGTCCTTAGCTAATGCCACCACCAGCTGGAAGGCCAGGCACTCATGGAGGCCAGGCAAGTGAGAGACCATGGCCAAAGTCCAACTTTCCTGAGTATGTGTGATGACACCAGGGAGTCTGGGGGACATCTTCCAAGTATGGCAGATGATAAGGAGCAGGAGAAGACCGCCTTGTCTTGCCCTGTGCTGCCTTGGTTTCATCTCCCCATGCTATGAAGGTTAATTTTCCATAACTCATGGAACAGTGGGGAATTTCCACAGGACTGACAGAAAGCTTGTGTTGAGCTAATATTTTAAAAGGATAAAGGAGACGAACCAGGTAATTATAGGCTTGTCAGGCAGACATCGATCCCAGGTAAAATAATGGAGCAGCTAATAGGGGGAATATAATTCATGTCCATCAGCAGGGGTTTATGGAAAACAGACCCTGTCAAATGGACTTAATATCTTTCTTTGCCTCGATTACAAGTTTGGTTGATGAAGTCGACAAGGTTGATGAAAAAACACTTAGATTTCTCCAGAGCATTCACCTTGGTACCACACAGCAGTTGGATTTAAATACTAGAACAATACAAAGCCAACAGGGTATGTAGTAAATGGATTAAAGTGACTGATGAAAATATGATTGAACACAGAGAACTGTCATCCTGCAGGTGTGGTATGGGTTGGGTCCCATGAGGTCTGGTGTATGGTATGATGGTATCTTATATTCATACCTGTGATCTACTAAAATCTGTTATTAAAATCTGTGCTACCACTAAGAATGGAAGGCTGAAAAATTGTAAGTAGAGGTCACTGATATGGGCAAGTCTGTAATTTCTTGGTGAACTGGGCAGAAACAAGTATGGTAGAATCAGATAAATATTTCAGTTAAGTCATATGTGAAATAAACACACCTAGGAACAGAAAACACAGCAGTGCCTACAGGACAAGGAACAGGCAGGAACGTTTGGGAAAAAAAAAAAAAAAAAGAGTTATGGTCCCTAATTAGTCAAGCAGAAATATCCAGTGTGACACTGTGACCAAAACATCTGATAAAACATTTGATTAGGGCCATCTCTGATGGCAGCAGGGAGACAATGCCACCATTTCTCTGAAACTGGCGTAATCATACTGGGAACTCACACTGCTCAACTCAAGAAACACTCCGATGAGTTGGAGATGCTCTAGAGAAGATCCAGGATAACATTCCTGGGATAAGCAGACCTACCTTTCAAGACACAACTCCAATAGCCAGTGTTTGGTTTGCCAGAGTGATGGCTGTGAGGGTGATCTGACCACCACCTATTGGCATCCAACGGAGAAGAAAGCTTCCTGGGGTCAACAGCAACCATTATTTTTGATTTCAGTGGGTTCTGAAGCAGCTGCTTGCTGGGCGATACCTGCCTATGGAGCTGGTCCTAGATGCATGATTCTGCTTCCAGTACTTATCTCCTGTGTCTATGGGCAACTAACATTTACTTGTCCGCTGCATCAGGACACTGTGAGAACAACTAAGATAACAGTTGAAAAGTGCTGCCTTAGTGCCAACTCAATATAGAGTTATGTATTTTATTACTATGCTTGTTCAGCACCAAGCAGACTGCAGTTTTCCTTTTGCCCCAAGTGTTTTTTTTTTCACTTGAGAGGCACCAGAAAGGGCTCAAGATAGTTGGAGATGCTCTCACAAAACCTTGATGCTAGGAATACTAAAGTGCACCATACACTGCGTAATTGCATGCCCTGTACTGTGGTTTAAGCCATGATACCCAGTTGAGCTAGCACAGATGGTTGTGTGTTATTAATTGATTGCTAACAGTAATAAATGGCTCCGCAGTGTGGACTGGTAATCTTATAAATAAAGTCCCCAGCATCTGCATTGATGGTAGGCAGCATGTGGAAATGTTCTGGAGAGAGGTGAGCTCCCAGTCCCTCTGGAATGCAAGCTGCCATCCTGCATCATAGCTGAGTAACTATTTGTTTCTTATTTCATTTAGCAAAGAGCTCACCAGATCTTTTGGGCAAGAAAATGTAAAAAATAAGGCTGACCTCTAAGCCCACGCTGGGGGCTGGATTTTCATATTTGCTTAACATTTCCCATGTCCAGAAATAGAAGGGGTGGGTGACTAGTAGACATCTCACTCCTAGGTGAGATGATGCTGGTGACTGAAGAATATGCATTAGCTGGCATCAGCACAGCCAGAAAAAAGGAGAAATCCACTTAGAGCTGCCTCTCCTGTAAGATAAGCCCCAGGTTCACAGAGTGAGATGCCTCCTCCCTGCTGCAGCACTGAATTAAGTTTGTCATTTGTTATTGTGTCTTGCCAGCGCGCAAAATAGCAGCCCTGGGCTGTAATCTCCACTCATCTGAGTCTGCACAGTAATTGCTGGCAGCCATGGAAACCAAACTTCCCACAGTCATTTATAAACTTGACCCTCCTTGCTTCCTTATTGCTGTATTCAGCCAAGCCCTTGATGGGGGTAAGTGAAGAGAGAGGAAATCGTAAACTGCATTTGCAAACTAACGTTTGGCGGTGGAGCACAGAGAACTGGCCAAAAGCCCATCGTGTGAGTAGGAGCCTTTCCAACAACACTGCTAGGCTTTGCAGTGGGTTGCCAGTGAGGAAGATGGAGCAGTGCCATCAGCTGTGATAAGCTGTAGTTAATGACTAACGAGCCTTTATCTGCATCGCATGGGACGTGAGGATGGCCTCCTCACCTACAGATCCTGCCACAGGCTTCCTGGGGACCCTTGGCCATGCCATCTAACTTGCCTTCTTCCTGAGTTCCCCCAGCTGGGGATGGCAACAGCCCCCTATTTCACAGCATAGGCGAAATTATGAACTCAGCAGCTCTATGATTTGGGCCATAGAAAAACAAAGTACTCATGTCATTATTTTCCTCATGAAATGCACAAGGGTAAATAAAACTTCTAAAAATGTCTCTGGCCCACCTGAGGCTGGAGGACCATTTCTTCTTAATATGCTGCACCATGTTATTATATCCTGTCACGACACGTTAAGCCAGGCTGAGTTATTTTAAAAACTGTGACACATCTGTAGCAGGTCAGGCATTCAAAGGTGGCCCTTTCTGGCAAGGTGAATTAAGAAGTAATCCCTCTCATTCAAATTTTTCCTTTTGAAGTTAATTAAGTTATGCTAAGCTTGGTCCATTTTTCTCAAAGACAGACCTCCATAACTATTTGGACCTTATTTAAAAGGAAAAGAATATGTTTTCGTGTCATTATTTACCCAAGAGTTGTGTGCCAGCCACACAGTTTGTCTCTAGAGGTTAATTTCTCTCATGTTCAGGTTTATTCCAAGCCAAGGTTTTCTTCTTGAGCCTAATGCAATGTGTTACAGAGACAGGAAGGATTTAGTCTCTTTCTTCCTTTCTTTAAAATACCGCCTGATGCAATGCGCTACTTCAGGTCATAGGAAAAAACATCAGCTGCGTACCTCTCTTTGCTTTCCCCTAGCCCATGTAGCCCCTAGGTCACTCCACAACTCCTAAATTAAATTTTCCACCTCTCTCCATTGTTAAAAAGTCTCTCTGGGGCTTGTAAGAGCTTTTGGACATCTGTGCTGTTACATCAGAGACTGGGAATGTTGCAGGAGGGGAGTTCAAGCAGCAGCACTTACTGTGCCCAGTTGCATCCACTCAAATTTGGCCTACTAAAGACAGTTGAATATCAACCATTCCCATCTGTATTTTCCTCTGTAGAACTTTCTCGTGGCTGGTTACTGAACTTAGTTATGAGAAATGATGCAGAGGGCATCTAGAAAAAATAGCATGTGATCATGTAATTAATGAGTGCACCATAATGAACTGGCACAAAGGGTCAGGACTGAGCCTGGAGGTAGATCTTTAATTCTTGTGTTTTCAGCCTGTGGAGTGTTTGGCTTAACAAGCTGAGTGTATCTTTGGCATGCTTTGTTTTACAGAGGCACAGAGCTCTTTTTTATTAGGCAAGTCGACTACCCCTGAAGCTCTTACAATAGTCTAGAGTCCATGCATGAGCTGACCTGCTTGAAAGCTGCACAAATGCAAGTGAAACTTAAGCACCAGAAGTACATTCGTAGCTAGTAGTCTGAGGGGAGAGTACAGGGACAGCATATGAGCGAACACAAAAGGTCAACAAACACTCTAATAGAACCTTTTTCACAGGCTCCCGTTCCACCCAAATCCACCCCGCGACCTAGAATACGTATCAGGTCACCACCAGCGGTGTCCTGTCTGTTCCTGGAGTCAGCTCCATTTTAGGTGGTCACTAACACCTCATCTGCAGCACCGCCCACCACCTGGATGGGCAAAGCACCCCGTGATTTGCCCCAGTGAATTTACCCAGGCTTCAGGTACAACACTGAATGAAACCAAATAAACCTACAGTTTTCTCAGCACCCGTTTAATTCAGTTGCTGTGATTTCTGTGTATTGACTTGACCTAAATTATTCAATAGGGGAAGTTTACTAACAGAAGCAGCACATACGCTTGCCTTGTTCTTATTCTTCCCTAGGTATCTGCTTATGGCCACTGTTTGGTTGGAGGTGAGAAAAGGCTGCTGCTTCTTGTTTGTTTTGTGTTTTTGTTTTGTTTTGTTTTGTTGTTGTTTTGTTTGTTTGTTTGTTTTCAGGCAGGCACAGTTACTAATGACTACAAAAGATACTTTACGGGTGAGGTGGAAAAGGACACACCAAAATGTTCCACAGGCTGCAGGGCCAGCCGGCAGGGTGTGGGACCTAGGTGGGCAGGATTGGCCCCACTCTTCCCCCTTCCCAGTCAGCCCCACAAAGGTGCTGTCTTGCTGCCAGCCACGCCAGGGCACAGGACGGGTGGCACTGCGGTGTGGGGAGCCACGGCTGCACCCATGCTTAGGTGGCAGGGGGCTGCTGGGACTGAAGGCCAGCGACATGTCCCCAGACAGGATGAGGGGAGCTGGGGTCAGCACCGGAGTTGTAAAGTCTCAGCCCTGAACATCTGGAGAGGTCTGAAGAGAAATGTCATCAGCCCACAGCGTCAAGCCCAGACCCTCACTACCACAGGCAGAAAGTATGAGATGTGACAACCCGAAATTTATCCCCTAAACTTGTTCTGATAGTCCTTCCATCGATCCCAAACCACCAGCCCCTCCCTCCAAAGTGCTAGCCATGGCAGGATCCTTGTCCGCTGGGCTTAGTGTAGCATTTGTTAGCTTCACTGCAGCTCTGTTTAGAGGGTTAAACATTTTACAGCCAATCTTTATGTTGTCAGCTGCTCTATCTAAAAGCAGTGCCTGTGATTTGACTTTTAAAAACTGCTGCTGTGGGTGCACAGCACTCTGGTAGAAAGGCCTCCATGAGGGTTTGCACATGTGCTTCTTCTGAAGCCTATCTGTACCCCACAGCTTAGCAGGGCTAGCCTGGGCTTCGCTGCTGTTCACCCAAAGGATCAAGAGAGATGAGGGAAGATCTGGACTTGCTCTTCAGCAAAAGAAAGGAAAGATGCAGGTGGGAAACTGCTAGGTATACTTCCACCAAAATCTAACTGTGCGTGGGAAAATGAGCAGGCAGAGCATAGATATTTATGTCATGTAGGACTTATGAGTAATAAGACTAACAGCCCCAGCACTAGCCAAACAAAGAATTTTAGAAAACAGCGCTCAAAGGGCTCAAACAATATCTTGTCCACCCTGTTTCCACAAGGCACCATCTACTGTTTGTGTAGTCTGCTTTTCAAAGCCTCCCATGATGGAGATGTCACTGCCTTCCTAGGCAATCTACTCCATCACTTTATCTGCCATTACAGTCAAGTAGCTTTACCCTAATGCCAAACCTAAATCTCTCTTTCTACAACTTAAGGCCATTATTTCTTTCCTTCACCACAGCAGGTAAGGAAAAAAAAAAAAATGTGTATTCCCATTCTCCTTACCGTGGTTTTCTGTGTGTTTAGAAATCATTGTCATGTCTATCTTCACTCATCTCTTCTCTGGGTTAAGCCCGGTTCTTTCACTCTTTCCTCACCCATCATATTTTCCACCCTCTCTGCTCTCTGACTGTCACCAGTTGGCTCAGACCTCTCTTGCAGTGCCTAGTGGTTGTCTTTGAATCACATAGTATTTTACAGGGTCACATTTCCAGTTAGCTATTTCAAATTCTAACCCTGCCTTCAAGATGTGTGTAGATTCTCTTCCAGCTCACCACCATCTGCAGATTTAATAATTCCCTAGTCCATCCAACAAGCTGATAATGAAAACATGGGATTATAAGAGACCCAGAGTACACACTCAATAAATCTTTACAGTCTGACAGCAAATCATTGAAAACTTATCTTTAGATCTATTTATCCCTTTTTAGCTACACTATTTTCCAGTTTGCATAGCTTGATGGCTATAGACAGAAGTCCTGTTGTTGCACCGTTCATGCAGTTGAAGCACAAGCAGTGGAGCAGTGTGAGAGTAACCCTTTCCAAGGGGGTGACTCTAGGTACACCCTCTCAAAAGATTTATTTTTCCTTTAGAGGAGCTCTTGATACAGGAAGACAGCTATAGATGACTGAGCTCCACTTCTGCTAACTGCAGTAAATGAAAGACCAGACTCCGCAGTGTATTTAAAAAGGGAAACCTTTCTGGAGCCATTAAGTTACTAACGTCCACGTACACAGACCTGAAAGAAAGGTGCTGAGTTGATGGATGTACTTGTCATATTTATGGGTTGTAGCAGAGTGATGAATGTGCTTTGTGGTTTATAATGCGATGCTCATTTAACTCTCCTTTTTAAGATCGGGCTGATTTATAGAATCCAACATCACTACTGCATTTCAGTGGGGTGACAGTGATAATATTATATCAGAGAGGTTTGTCAATTAGTCTCATGTGGCAAAGCCAGGCTCAAAGGAAGGCCTTTGTTTGAGATTTAGCCCTGGCAGAACTGGATTCCTTTGAAGCACATCTCTGTTGCTGGACTGACCCACTGATTTCTACCCTTACCCACCAACTCAGCAGGCATCAAGGCCCACGGTTTGAACTTCTGCTTGGCCATGCTTGGCCTCTTCTGAATTTTTAGCAAATCTCTTTCTCCATCAGCCTCATCTTTCACCTCTTTTTAAAGCTAATGGAAATATGTACCTCACACAAGTAATTACCAATTGGACAGCACCCTACAACCACCAGGCATATATGTGTTTTAGACTTTTTCACCCTGGTAGGGAAATAACTGGAAAAATAAATGTAAATGTAACACAAATAATGTCATACTATTTTCAGTGGGATTTTCCATATTCATTTAGCACAAAATGCTTTGCAAGGTTACTGGAAATGCAGTTAGTTATCAAGCTAAATATAGCAAAATATCAGAGATGGAGGCAAGAAATTTAGAAAAGTGAAAATGTTTGCGGACAGAAAAGTCAAGATGGCCCATTTACATCAGCCAACATGCCTAGTTATTCCTCGTTCGCCTTCTCGTACTCTGAATATGTTTACTGCTGCAGCTTTTGCGACAGGTTCCCTTGGAAGTCTGTTACACCCTCAGTTTAGTCCCTGGGACAGGGACATTGTAAGTGGCTGGGCAGTGTGAGAACCAAAAGGCCAGGCGCACCAGCTGGGACAGGCACCTGGAGGTCAGGTTGCAGGAGCACAAAGTGGGGGCAGCTTCATTTTGGGAGAGGAGCCAGCGGACCCAGCCAGAGATGCCATCAAGCAGAGCAGGCAGGGATGGGGGCGTGAGAGGTGCCCACCAATGGAGGGGTCCTGGGGGCACAGCTGGTACAGGGCTGGTGGGATAAAGAAGTGGTCAGGTTTGGGGAGGAACCTTAGCTGTTGGCTCAGACAAAACCCAAACCCTCATGATTTGGGATGTTTTGAAGGCCAGTGAGAGCGCCCCAGCTCTAACACCTCCCTAGATAACCCCAGAAAAATGCTTCTCTATCAGTGGAAAATGCTAACAATAAACCATCTGCTAGTGATGATGTAGCAGTCAGCCTCTGTCACAAGAAAGGCCACAAACAGCCTATATACTGCTCTGATGTGGGTCTCCTGCTGGTTAGATCTCTGCTATTTTTAGGCCAAGGCACTTTATGCCTTTAACTTTCCCCTTTTTCTTTTTTTTTCCCCACCATCAAATGGCCATGAACTCACTTGCACTCGGCAGGAATTTGTATCCTTCAGCAGTAATAGATCCATCAAGAATAGGCTGAGGTAACTGAATGCAGAAATGCATATTTGAGTTGCTGTTCATTTTAATAAACTACACTGCATGAATGGAATAGATATTGAATTTAACACATACTGGCATGAAATAATTCTTCCTAAGTGGTGCCTGGAGTCGGTTTTCAATCTAATTTCCCCTTTGTAGATTTTGTCATAAATAGATTTTATAACAGATCAGCAAATTAAATTTTTTTAACATGTAGCACTTTCTACCTGTGATGAGGAGGACGAGTCCGATTAAGCATCCACCTGTACACTTAAGAGACTGAGATTGTTTGTTGGCCCTGATAAGCTGAAACTCATCTGAATGCACCTCATCAGTGAACAAATTGAATTTTCCAGAGGTCCAGCAGGCTTTTGGAAAGTTAAGTCTTGTGTCAAGGTTAATTGGAAGATAACACTGGAACAGCACCAAGGTGGCTGGCCCAACAATGAAGACAGAGCTGTCACGCTGGCCTTCACCCAGCCCTGATGATGCTGGGTGCAGTGGTGGAGCTGGGGAGGCTCCTTCACATGCCCTGAAGCAAGCTGGTGGCTTTGCTAAGGTTAAAGGCAGCTCTCCGCATTGATCCCTCTCAGCAATTCTGCCCTTTCTCCCCACTGCACCCTACAAAATGTGGCTCTGGCAGGAGGATATGAGCTCCACACAGGTATGGTTTCCTTCTCCAGATCTTTTTTCTTCTGGTATGCCATGAAGTTTGCAGTTACAAAGCCGAGAGGAACATCGTGATTATCCAGCCTGCCCACAACAGGCAGTAGGAACAGAGGCGGTGTTCATCCCCAGCGCCAGCCTCCGGACAGGACAGAAGAGATGCTACCCTCAGGCGCACAGGCTGGGTGAACCACAGATGAACACATTCAGTGGCTATTTCCTATTACAACAAATAGAGGGAGGACAATATAATATGTCAGAGTCATTAAAAAGAGAAAGATGCTGATTTCCCCAAAGGCCTTACTCCAAGGCATCAGCCCAAAGTAGCTTGCACTTCATGCCACATGGCCATCATCCAGCACAATATTTCACCCCCTTGCTGGAAGAGGGAGATCTTCCTGAGCAACTCCCCCTGTTCTGGCTGTTGATTTGACAATGAAATCTGAGCCAGCCTTTTCCTCCATGACAACATGCTAAATCCAGCCCAGCCTCTTAGCAACTAGAGTTATTGCCTCCTCATGAGTGGTTGGGATCAGTCCAGTTCCTTGCTGGGGAAAAAAAAGCAAGCATGCTTTACCACAGGGCTCCTCAGCTTTTGGCAGAGCCCCCAAGATGGGACAGCATAGGGAGTACCCCATCATCCACAAAAGATGTACCTGCAGGTCCAGGACACTCCAGGGAGGCAGTGCCCCACTCACCATTCCAGTTCTGTTAATAATTCCTGTGTGTAGTGAGCATACAGCTAGGAACTTCGGATCTGCCTGTCAGCAGTGAGGAACTGATCTAGAGACCTGCAGCTACCACCAAGAGACTAAGTGTAAGATAACTCTCAGTGAAGCACATAGCCATGATGAGTCTTGAACCCAAGCTCACCTGGCTTGAATGTTAAGTACTGTCACATCCCATATGCAGGAGCTCACTTGAAGAGTGCATACAAATATGGCACTCTCTTATGAAACCCACACTCTCATTCAGGATGTTGGGATTGACAGGGAAAAGGGCCAAGCACACTCCAGCTCTTCTTACCAGAAGATACTTCCAGCTGACTTCCTATGAAGAATGGGCACACATTGGCCTTAATCCATAGGTCACGGGACTTGGAGCACACTTAACTTTAACATAGCCCTGGCAAGTCTGAGCAGACTCAAATGGAAAAAGCACTCTCCACTGCTCCAAATTCTCCCAGCTCCAACCCAACAACAAAAGTGTGACAAGTAGCAGAGACCAAGCTGCAGGCATATTATCAGATAACTGCTGTACAGACTGTTTATTGTCCACTTGATGCCAGTCCTTGTCAGCATCAATATCCCAATTCCTCTTGCTACAAACAAAGGTTAAGTGAGTCCAATTACTCTAGTAAGGTAATATCAATAACACTACTAATTACAGCAATTGCATTATGGATCATTAGTTAGTGATTATGACTTTGTCAAGTGCTTGGCAATTTTATGCAAGAATCACTCATGATGTGTCATGGAAAAAAAATATCTTCTCGGCATTGCTAGTTTCCAGTCTGTATAAATGATCTTAAAAGTTTGGGTGAAGACCAGCAGAAGTTTCTTAAGAAAAGAGATACCTGACTAATATTTGTAGTTCTGCAATACAAAACAGCAATGGGGTGATGATAGGAGAGAGGTGGAGGGCTCCCATCATAAGCAAGTGAAAAATCTTTGTTTTGAGTCCTGAAGAGTTTAAGAAAGCAGTATCCCAAACAAAATGGGTCCAGTTTGTATGAGGTGTTGACACATTTTTCTAATAAGAGCCATTATTATCCTTACGGCCTCCCTGGAGAATCTTGGCATGTCTTATTTTATTTGAATAAATAATTAATTTAGTTTAATTAAGATCATCCAACAGCCTGGAGACAGGTTTTACTAATTCAAGATTCATGTGGGAGTCTAAGTATGTAGATGGTAACCACGGAGACCTTTTTTTTTTCTTTAAATTAAATTGGGGGTTGTTAAATGCTCCCTCTGTCCTGTGAATTTTCTTTTGTCTGTAGCTCTGCTGCCAAAGCAGTGGTGACCAAAGACCCCACATTCTAGAAGACCATTGGTGGGAACCCTCTCTGTGACCCCTTCCTTGATCACAAACAAGTGAGTTCCAAGTGTGTCTGGTCTGCACTGAGGATCTTTTTGCTGATTTGAACAGATTTTCCAGGGCTTTTCACAAGACCCTCTCCACTTAATTGTAACCCAAATTTTCAAACCCTTGCTTAGATGAGTAACAAAGTCATTCCAATTCAACTTTTATGAAAGATAAAAGGAAAATTGAATTTAAAGCCAGAGAAAAGACCATTAAGATCCGTTAATCTCACTCCTGCACTCAACAGAACGTAAATTTCACCCTCCACTTCTTGAACCAAGTAATATGCAGCAGGATTAAAATGCCTCATCTAGAAAAGGTTCTTGTCTGGATGATGATGAGCTTCCTCAGCTCATCATCCCATTAACACCTTCAAGGACTCTTTAGCATTTTGAAGGATCTTTTGAAGGTCTGGAAAACTTACAAAGCTAACAGCTAGGAAGGGCTAACAGCTGGAAGCTAGATTTATTCACAGACAACCCCCAGAATGCTGGAATATCCCTGGAGGATGTACTCAGCTTTTCTTCATAGGTCGTGACCTCTATATTGCGCTCCTAACTGGCCTTCTGCAGCTGATTTAAGAGTCAAACTGGTGCAAAATAACCAAGGTGAAATTCCAACATACAAGAAAGCTATAACTTACCACCACTCAAACTATTTTCAGAAAAGGGGAAAAATCTTTCCTGACAGCCCCAGCCTCAACAGTGACATTCAGGGCTGAATATCTGCCGAGCTGCGTGGCTGGACAAGTGGTTCAAAAAGCAAGTAAAATCCAGGGATCACAAAGAGTAAATCTGAGCTGAACATGACTGTAGAAAAGTGGTACCCAGTGAATACAACCTCCCAGACCAATTTCTGTCACTTTCTGTCAAAGCAAATCTCAATAGACACCACCACTCTGTTGGCCATAAAGCTGTACTACAAGCAACAATATATGCACCACTTCTGTCAGGGTTAGAGCAAGCTGA
Source organism: Anseranas semipalmata (assembly GCA_013399115.1). Lineage (NCBI taxonomy): Eukaryota > Metazoa > Chordata > Aves > Anseriformes > Anseranatidae > Anseranas > Anseranas semipalmata. Next base: position 152,876 of record VXAA01003071.1, read on the forward strand.
AGCAGTAGGGGGGACATCCAGCTACTCACACATATTGAATATACCACAATGAAAACTGAGAAGACAAGGGCATGACCTAATCTACAGCCACGCAACCCCTCTGACTTAGGAAGGTGGCTCAGGCAGAGCTGAAAGCAGTATTTGGTCTGTAATCGTGTGAGATAGCTAACAAAGTGAATGCTTGGCAAGATTTTAAATTATTCATTGGAGGAAACCTTATGCAAGAGGCAACATACACAAGCATATTAAACAGGAGAGCATCACGGGTTTTCCTATTCCCTTTTCAATGTACAAGCAACCAAATAAAGACAAAAAAAATCCGTAAACTATTGTAATAATGCAGGTCCTGTCCACATCATATGAATACCGGCTGGAGAATGACAGATAATTCACCTCCATTTTCATTTGACAAGATCAGATTAATTGTGATGGTGTGCAGCTTTGGGTCACAAGTGTAAAATCTGTACTGTTTGTTCTCCACGGTCAGCATTGATTTACCCTCACTTGAACTAAGAGGTTATTTAAGCAGTAATTTCAGCTTCCTGCAACTCAGAAGAAATAAATGGATTCTCTCGTGCATTTGAGACATTTTTCCTAAGCACATTCATGTGTTAGGAAGGGAGACAACTGTTGATTATACTCCAAGGCATCTGAAATAATAATTATGATAACAAAATATCACAAGAAAAGCATGCCTTCTAATGGCATTCTAGCACACTTGCTACGAGTTTCTCTTTTATCTTCCTGATGCACTCATAGATATCCACCTTCCTCCTCTTCCTTCTTAGGGCTTCAGGCAAGGAGGTGACAAGGTGGGGAGAAGGGAGTGAAATTCAGGCAGTGAGGCTGTCTGTGACATCCCTGGTGACTGGGATAACTGAGCCTTGTCAATCATTAGTATGTGTTGAGCAGCTTCATGGCAACTTCGTGGGAAGTACTGTCATACAAAAGCATTGGGTTTTAATTCCTTTTTCTCTGTTGGACTTCTTGGCCTGTCCCACATGTGCTGTGTCCAGCACATTGCTTGGTTTTGCCTGAAGTGGACCAAGAAGCCCTGTCCAAGTCTGAAGTCACCGTTTGCCCCCAGTTTTCCTCTGCCTCCAAGGGCACAGCAGGGACCACAGCCTAGTCCTGTGCATCAATGTGCCCGAAGTCTATGATGGGTGGCTTGAGACCATTGCAACCCTGACAGCTGAAAGATGTGCCTCATGTAGCTGAGACAGAGAGGTGGAAAGTTGCACAGCTGTCACTCCGTCCCCAGCTGGGACCATGTGCCGCACCAGACAGGGCTAAAGGAGGAGGTGCAGCTGTCTGATTCCCGCTTCCTCAGTACATCCATCCTGAGCAAAGCATCCCTCACTCCTAGTGTGCTAGGACTAGTTCCCTGGCTGAATAAAACACTCCAGGCTGCAGAGCTGTCATTTTGGCACCACTCACCAGCACTAAATTCAATTTTGAAGAGAAGAAAACAAAAAGGGAAGAACATATCTGTTGGTTTTTGGCATTAATCAGCGAAAATGACTTCACTTCAGTGGTACCAAATGAACATAAAGGTAATTGAAATGCAATGGCCAGCAGGCTGACCACCTCAAACTCAATAGCAGTATAGACTTTGTGCCAATTTAATAATTATTTGTATTTTGGCGGGGGGGCTTTCATATATATAATTACGTTTGCATATAGAACCCCTGTAATATGCCAAGCCAACAGCCCTAAAGACCACAGTCCTCTGCTTTTAAACAAAACACATTTAATCCAAGGAGCAGATGCTTGAAATGGCCTTCTCAGGGAGTTTCATCCTGTCCAGCAGAGATGCAGCTGCTTTAGTTTATTGTATAGTTACTGATCAGCACTGGTACAGGTGTTAGAGAAGTTTGAGCAAAGACATTTATCACCATACCTGAGCTTTACCACATCTGGCTTTAATTAGGAGCAACCAGCCTGTGGTTCTTCAGCCAAGACTCCGGAGCATTAAGTGCAGCTCTAATGTAGGAGCTATCCCACAAAAGAGGCATGCCAGTGCAGGGATTGCAGGTAATCCATATCCCCAGCTGCAATGGGAAGTGAATCAAACCACCCCAGCCCTATGGGGGCTCATGTCTGTGTTAGACCATTCTCCACTCACCATGGAGAAATAGGACTTCTGGCCAGCCTTTGTCAATCCCTGCCTGTAAACCACTCCTAGCATTTCCCTCAGGCTTGACCATAGGAAGAACACGATATCTGCTGACTCTTAGATGCAGGTAGATATTGGCATGACTTTGTATGGTCATGAAAGTTGCACCCTTCTATACCATAGCTAGTGTTATGTGGTCAGAAGCATTCCTAATGAAGAAGGTACCTTGGAGGCAAGGGAACAGCCTGGTCACCAGGTCTGCCTAGCTCTTGGCCACATTGTTCAAACTGCTCATATGGGGTATGCCAGTGTTTCTTGGAGACGTGCATTTGTCCACAGAGAATATGTTTATCCTGGCTTTTATAGGACTTCTGGAGAGGTCCTATACATCTTATTGAATGGGGAGGACTGCTGATGTCTCAGGATCTCTGAGGAAGACAGAAATCTCTACAGCCCTTCGGCAAGAGTATTGTTCCCATCTAGAACACCTCCCTCTAGCTCCTTCCCCAGATAAAAGCCAAAGCCACAGCTGTGGCCCAGCCCTGTTCCCCCATCAGCTGATGTCAGCTGGGACTGTTTCACCTCCTAGACATGGTGTGGCCCAGCACTAGATCTATGACTTTCCAACAAAGAAGCCGTGTGTAAAAGGGCCATGCTGACTTGGGAAACCACACCACCCCTCTGTGACTGCAGAGGACAAAACCACAGATCCCAAACACAGAGGCTCATGGATCACAGGGGGAGTTTCTGTGGCTGTCCTCATGCAGCTCAGCCTCAGACAAGTAGTGGTGCCCAGGTCACTCAGGGCTGGTTCCTCTCCTTCACGTGTTGTGGATGCAGCCTTTTTGGATTTGAACCAGCACACCCCACTGGTTCATACAAAGCCAGATTGGGCCAAATCATTTCTTTGCACTGCTATCTTTCTCTCTTTACAATTTTTGCCTGCTGGTGAGTACTCCTGTCAGCAAAATGGTGCGTTCCTGACAGCATAAAGGCAGAGCCTCTCCCTCCATGCTCACATCCCATCTCCTCAAACATACATGCTCATGAGCAGGCAGCTTCACAACCTGCTAGATGCAGATTTGGTAGCAGGAGCGTCAGCATGGGTGTAGAGCCATTGCAAATAGGCCAAGGGGAACAGAACCAACACAGCTCAGGTCCATTCAGTGCTACCATCCATCAGCTCAGCTCTGCTGTCCCCCAACCGAGGAACTACTTAGCTCACCCCAGAACAGAGCCAGGTGTAGCATGAATGTTGTGTGTAAAACCAGGAAACAAGGACCCAAGGGCTGACCAGCATGACTACTAATGCAACAGGCTTGTTTCACGAAAACATACCAATGATTGCTGCTGGCATTTTGTCTCCTCCAGTCTCCTCCGAGTCTGAGCCATGAAAGTTTTTTGATTTTTCATACTTAATTCCCCAAACCCAACTTGTTTTGCAGTGAGTCTGGCTTTGAGATTTCCAGCTTGGCAGAAAGAGAAAAGTGGCTTGCTAAAAAGTAGAGACAGGAAGGTCTAGCTGCACTGAGCATCTCCTGTATCTGTAATTCAGGCACAGAATGGAGGGTGCCACCACAGGGCACGGCAGAGCGTGCTGATTATTCTGTCAGGAACAACTCAAGCTGGCAAATTTTAAGCTCTTACTTCTGATCATGAAATGCCTGCAAACACATCAAGATTTTAGCACCTGCACTCATTATTCTGAATTATTTGATGAGCGTTTTGTGCAAACATGTTTAACTGCACGTGGATCATCCACAAATCATTTGGTGTGACCTTCATTAAAGAGCTCAACATTCACAGACTGCCAAGGGACCTGTCAACTGCACTGCACTTTTCAGCCTTGATTTCTTCAGGCTGAAAGGGGGAACTGTTCCCAGGAAGATGGAATTAGAGGGGAAGACAAGCCTAAAAGATCATGGGACATTTCGCTTTTCCATGAGATAAAGTATACCATCAGATTGTGAAGGCAGGGTTTGAATTCACAAATATTTTCATCCCTCTCTGACTGAAGGATATGACATAAGCCTGACTGATGAGCCATTTGGAAAACTTTGCCTTCCATTTTCTCCTCGGGGTCTCAAAAAGTAATCACCCTTGTATACATGCTGTTTGCAGTTGAATATCTCCCTCCTTGCCTTTCACATCTGCTAATTGCCTTAGCACTGAGGCTCTGGCTAGAGCTATTTCAGGGCCTGCAGTGGGTGCAGCCACCTCCATAACACAGCTCCCACAGAAGCACCCACTCTCCTCCTCTCTCTCTGCTTGTTTTTTCTCTCTTTCTCCTCAAGCCAGAAAAGGAGGGAAGGGGAAAGAACCACCTGTGACAGACACCAGTGGTATTGCTTGATAAAAGGGGCTCCTACACCATAGTGATGGGTAAGAGGAACTGGGAGAAAATCGAACTTGACTGACAGCATCAGTGCTGGATCTCTCTCCTGGGGTATTGGCATTACAGAGCTGAAGGTCCCATCTCTAACACAATAATATTTCATGTACCTGCCAAGCACACTGATTTGAATGTATTCATCTCCTACTTTCTGTCACCGCCTATCATGGTTCATCACAGTCACTGATGCATTATTAATAACTCTTCCTCTGTGTGGATGTGGATGTTTGTAGCCCAGATGGAAAAGGGCTCCACCTAATCAACAGCAATCTCAGTGGAGGACGCCATCTGGGGATTTGGGAAAAAATCTCAAGTATGCCTTACCATGTAAGTTTGAGGAAAAGTCCAACTCTAGTTAAAATGACCTCCCCAGCCGGCCATGCGAAATACAAGTGAAGGGTGGGGTGACAGGGAAGGGAGAAAGGGTTTACACATTGAAATGTCCCTTGGAGCAAGAAGCTGGAAGCAATCCTGATAAGATCAGTATGTGAAGAGTGTGCAGCTGAGTGGTGATTTTACCCCAAAACACTGCAGGAAAACAGAGGGATGACAGCTTTGCCCAGTCAAAGTGGTCACTGGGAGGACACCATGCAACACCCTGCAGCATTTTAGTGAGCTGACAGCATTTGTCAGTGGGATGACATTATCCTATGATTTCTGACTGGTGATATGGGAAAACTTTTGACCAGTGGCAGAGCAGAGCAATAAAGAACCTCAGCTAGCAGATGGCTGCTATAGAAGAAAAGACTAGCCAGAAGACCACTGGCATGAAAATAAAAGTTGGGAGAACTGACACTTATTCTCTACTGCAGAAAATACCTGGGAAAGAGCATTATGTTAACAACTTGCTGTTTCCCTTAACACTGGAAATGGCCGATGGCTCTCCAGGACATAGGAATGTGACCGTGGATGTTTTCAGTGTAGACTTCCGTGCTAATAAACTTCTAATCCATGTTTTGCTGGAGGACAAGCTTCTTTCAAACGACCATAAATGTCCCATCACCATCTTCCTTTGAAGACAGAATTGCAAATGCAACTGAATCCCAGCCCCCAAAAGTAAAAGCCCAGCCCACATTTTACTCCTGTGTGAGGTATCTGTGGCACATTAAAAGGCTGTAATTTTATCCCTAGGGCCCAGCTGTTGAAATGGCTAGGTCTTCATCCTTGGCAGACTCTCCCAGGGACTCAAGTCACAGCAGATTTGCAGTCTTACCTGTCCTTTTTTCACTATTTTCCCAAGCAGATGGAGTTTCATGGCCAATGAATAATGAAACCATCCCTTTCCAAAGAACAAAACATGATGGTTGCTACCTTGCTTAAGAAAAGACAAGGCCGAGACAAATCTGAGAGCTGAATCCATTCTTCAGTTCTAAGCCCCGTTACTCTGGAGAGCACTCAAGAGCAACATGCTGGGCTTGGCATGTGTTTATTTCTTTGACACAGAGCCCGTCTTGTCAGTATGACAATAGTGCTTGATTCTCATGAGCACTTTGCAAACCAGCACATGTATCATTAATGCCCCTTGGTCCATTCCAACTTAAGCCAGCTGTGAAGGTGAGTTTTTGTTAAGACACCATTCCAGGAATGAGAGAAGCTGAGCTGAGGCTCATGATCCCTTCAGCTACCTCCACAGTGAAGCAGAAGCTCCTGGCAGGGGAGTGGTGTACAGGGGTGGGCATGGTTAAACCCACCCCAGCTGCTCGCCGTGCTCTGATGAGGTTTCCATCCTGGCTCAGGAGCACTGAGGTTTTGCCCCAAAGCATGTGATTCAATTCCCATACTTTTTTGCCTTGCCACAGGTAGCCACAAATGTGGTAAAGGGATGTGAAATTAGTCCAGCCTCTTTAAAATCTAGCCACAGCCTTTGCCTCCATGACCTCAGGGAGAGGGACAATAAATTCCATGGATAAACTACATGCAGCATTTTCAAAAGAAAAAAGGTTTCTTTTTATCGGCTCTAAAGCTGCTGCCCTTTAATTTCAGTGAGTGACCCCTTGTTCCCATGTTGCAGGACAGACTTGAAAAAAAAAAGAAATAAAAGAAAGGAAGGAGCAATCAATTTCACTTTCCATCTTTAATCATTGTGAATGTCTCAGACAAGTCTCCCTCTTACTAGTCATCATTTCTGGCTAAAAGACCCTGCGATCTCTCATCATCTGTAAATTCAATGACACTTCTATCTTCATTGACCTTCTCTGGACCTTTCAATATCTCCTATATTTTCCTCACGTGACAAACAATGATTTCTGACCCACAGCACACAGGCGGCTCAGTCCTTCCTGTTCTCCTCTGGAACGGAGCCTGCCACAGTACTTAGCCAGTCACTGCCCATTGCTTCCTTACTGCTTATTTTAAAGTAGTTTTCAAAGCAAAGTCCTTCATTTTAGCCAGATATTCAGTGCAAGAAGAAGTTGATAAAATCTCTGTGTAAACCTCAAAAGAAAGCTTTCAAAGTTAGTTATCCCCTCATCCCTACTTCTAATGTACATCCACAGCTGGAACCTGGTATTGCTGTTGACAAGCCTGGAGGGAACAATGGAGTTTTCATTGCTATGGCATCAACTTACTTTGGAAGCTGATCGCAGTTTAGCTCTTTTGAGGTTATTTGCCCTTAAAGGAGGCTGTTGTTTTGGAGTCAGGCACATTATAACATAGAAACACATAGAAAACCCGGTATCTGTTGTTAGTGGAGACTGTGAGCACATTTCTCTGTGTACTGTCATGCCTCATTGTCCCTCACTATAAAATAGTGAATGATGCTGTTGACCTGCTTTGAACAACATTGACGGCTGCTAATGAGGAGCAGTAGGAGAGAGCTGGCTGTTATCTCAATGGCTTTTCCTTAGCTTTGGACTGAGGGGCACACAGAAGAGCCACATCTCCAGAGCATTAGGCCTCCCTATTCCCATGGGACTTGAAAGCAAGGGCATGTTCTCCTCCAGCTCTACCCACTGCTGTCTTCCAGCACATAGGCTAAGAGAAGTCCATGCCACTGGTCTGTCCAAAAACACCTGAACAGCTGTAAGACCAGCCTTCTCCCTTTTCTCCCCAGGCTTCATTCAGCAATGAAACATTTCATGTTGAAGATACTGAGAGCATCATCACTAGCTGTGGAGATGGCACCTACAGAAACAAAGGGGCATCATTCACATCCCACAGCTGCTTTTGCAGTCTGTCTGCAAGCTTGCTCAGTGCTGCAACACTTGACTCGCTTTTTCTTTTGAAACTTGCCACAGAGCCCTGGCAGCAAGGCTTATTTTTTCCCAAGAAACCTGAAGTGCTGAGAAGCAGCTAGAGGGTTCTGCCAACCCTTCCCTTTCATCTCCTTGCTAAAACTCTGTTTCCCAGAATACAACTGTGCTAACACTCAAACTAACCCAGCTTAACTAGTTTCTGCTGCCAGCCCTCCACAGGACAGGTCTCTGATAGCACTGGGATGAGAAGAGAAAGTTTCTTTGCTATGCATAGCATTTGGAGAAGTGGATGAAAGTGATGATTATCACGGGTATGATGAAGTGATGATCCTCCGGGAACCTCGTGGAAATCTGATGCCATATCCCTTTCGTTCCATGAACTACTGACCTTGAACAGCAAATAATCTGCCATTGAGCAATGTTACGATGGAGTATATGCAGCGTGAGCACCTCTGTTGATATTTGCTGTCTTTGTTTTACTATTTATATCTGTAATCGTCCTGGAGAGAGAAATTAATTACAGCCTGTCTCCTTACCCAGAAATTCTGTTCATATTACAAACCCCCGAAAGCGCAACTCAAGCAGTTTCTGATTATCAGTGAAAGCCTCAGACTGGAATACAAGCTTCTTAATTAATCTCTCCCTCTCTCCCTCTTTTTGAGTGATGGTTTTATGATGTTTATGGAAAAAAAAAAAAAGAGGATGAAAAAGAAGGCAGCAGCGAGAGATTGAGAGCAAAAAACAATTTTCTTCCATTTAAAAAATTATTACGGGGAGAAGCTAGAGGTAGATGCTGGCAGGAGATTTCAGGCATCATGCGTGGCATTCCTCCTCCTGAACAATGACAGAAGTTGGACAAGGAAAACTGAGCATGCTGTCTGCACGGTCCTTTACTTCCTCAAGGCCCTCAGGATGCCTCAGCCCATCTTACACTTGCTGAAAAATTAGAGATTTTGATCCAGATTTTCTAAGGAAATAGGATTCACACAACTATGCTCTTTGTGCAGAGGTGTTAATGCACATGTGTCTGTCCATTCAGTCGTCTGCCTTTCCTTTCCCTTGCTCCCCTGAGCTCACTGTACAATTTCAGATGATTTTCACTGGCATGACAGGCTTAAATGAAAGTTGTTTTATTATTATTATTTTATTATTTTATTTATTTATTTATTTATGAAGTGAGGTCTGGGTAGAGGACAGAGTCTCTATGTTCCAAGTGATGGAAAATCTGAAGGCTGAACTCACAGCTTATTAGACACAAGAGAGCCTACACAGATGAGAAGCCTTATAAATGCCCCAACCACAGGAAGAGTTTTAATTGGACTGCCAATCAACCATGAGACAAAAACGTATTGAAACCAGGCCTCGCTAGTTCCACTCCTCACAGACTATTTACTTCTTTCCTCTTGTTTCCCTTACAGGTTCCCAGTAGGTTTTCACCACCTCTTGGGTCTATCAGCATAGTCCTCTCTGGGCATCAGCTCCTCTCCATCTCTTCTCTCCTTAATGGGAATGAGGAGGGGGGGAACTGCCCCTTCTGCCACCATGTCTACTTGCCCCTCTGGCTGCCTAGGCAGAGCAGAGGCTCTGTTTACCCTGTTTGTTGTGTAATTATAAAAAGGGAGGAGACTACCCTTTGCTCCCACCCTCCCCTAAACTGCCATTAAGGGAGAGGATAACTATTTGCTCTATGACTGTTACCCCACAGGTGATTTCCCTCTTACCAGCTCCATCCCTGAACCTGGTGAAAGGTGAAGTATGGGCATTTCAGTTCCTGATGCACAACCCCTTTTTTGTGAGCTGGCTGAGGAAAGTAGCCCAAAAACCAGGGCAACCATGTTAGGTCCCTCAGGTACTTCTGTCACTGCTGAGCTGCAGCCAACAATAGAGCCAGCAGACCAGCCACCCTGCACCAACCAAACCACACTGTGGGACCTGCAAGAGGGAGGCTAGCAGAAAACCTCGAAATAGATGGCAAGCAGAGATTAACTGCATTATCTTTTCAGCTCTAGAAAATGGACTTTAATGTAAGGGTTACGCAAAAAGAGGTGAAATACCTTTGCTATGCAATAAGCATTAACCCCCTAGGTTTCCAGAGCAGTGTGTTTAATAGGTATAAAGCTCTTCAGGCTTGTGGTTCCCACACACACACCACAGGTGACATGGTCACAGCTCTTTAGAACCAGCCTCACACCTCAGACTCCAGCTGACACAGCAGGAAGCAAAATAAGACAAGCCCTGGAGAGGGGAGAAAAAAAGTTCTCCTGCTGCAAATCCACTGTCACTCATGAGAACGAGACCTTGTCAAGGTCCAAGGATAGCAATAGAGAGCATCAAAGGCCATGTACAGGCTGCACAACCAGTATGGTGTCAGGGGAACACTGCCGCCAAACCATGAGCACGTACAACTGGGGCTGCTGGTGAAGGCAGCAGTCCTTGAACCACACCTGACCATCAGGACTGTAGAAGTAAGGCAACACAGCAAAGGCAGGGACTGCCTGTATCAAAGCAATGCCAACAGCCAGGAAATCCTGCTTAAAGTTGCTGGGGTGGCTAAGTAGGTTAGTTAAAGCTGTATCGCTGTCTGTTGCTGGGGGGTTCACACTTGACTGCTTTGGAGGGGAAGCATGTGATGGAGTCCCTCCTAAGGGATTCCTGTACAAAGCCCCTGCTCAGCACTCAGACAAGAGGCTTGTATCTGAAGGCAGTGTTTATTTTTGAGTTAATTCCTCTCCCTTAGAGGTTATGGAAGGATTTGAGCAGTTTAGTCCCAGAAGGAAATGAGGAGGATTCTCTCCCTGTGGCAATATACGTGGGATGCCCTGAAGGAGGCTGGGTGCTTCCTACCATGCATCTGGCTGAGCTTTAGCCAGCAAGACCTGTGCTGCTACAGCTAAGGGAAATTCATTCTCCAGTTTTGAAAGGGAGGGTTGAACTCGCTATTAATTAAAACAAGAAATGTAATTGTTTCTGTTAAGATAGTGTAGATAGGACCCCACATGAGATCATAGCCTTGTTGCAAGGCGGATTAGGAAGAAAACAAACAGGCGTGTTGGGAGGACCACTTGGGAAAAGCAAAGATTGCTCACTATCACCATTTCCTAGCAGAGTGTCTACAGAATAGATTGAGAGACCCACAGGCACATGAGAAGAAACCAGATGCATCAGTATTATAAGCCATCTCTCCTTAGCTGGTGGAAAACTCGTTGGATCTGTACTTATTACCTTGATTTCCCATGGAAACAAGGCTAATAAATAAGGCTAATAAAACCATCATTTTTCTGTACCCCTGCCCTCATGCAAGTAACTTCTGAACCTGCTGATTGATACCATCCAGGCTGGACAGAGAGGGTCAGAGGCTGTTATGTCCCAAAAAGTCTGTGGAAAAAAAAAAGCTGTCTGAGTGATGGGGAGCAACTCCTGAGTAGCACAGCTGAAAAACAGCTTTAAAGAGTGAGCTCAGCTCTCACAGAGATGAGAGGATCTGTAAGGAAGAGACACCTGAGAACATCCCAACCATAAGAAGACCTTGAGGTGGAGCTTACCACCACACAAAGCACGGATCCCAAGGACACTGTGCTGTGTTGGTGCTTGCAGAGTCCTCCTTCTCCCTGGGGTGCCTCTCCTCCAGCCCAGCCCCTTCTGTCCCTGCCTCCTGGGGACCTCTCTTTCCAGCACAGGGCCAGGGCCAGAGCCTCAGCATGCATCCATCTGTGCCACCCTGCTGAACTGAGAGGAAAAACTGCCTGCATGAAGGAAGGGGAGAGAGGAGAAGAGGAAGAGTAGGAGGTGGCTACTCAGGAAAACCAGATGAGATCCAGAAGGTCCAGTCAGCAGCTACCAAAAAGGAAAAAAAAAAAAAAAAAAAAATTGCATTGCACTGCAGTGAAACTTTATGTATGCTTTTCTCCCAGATGTTTCTGATGGATGTGTTCAATACGCCTTGCCTCACTTCATTTGGCTGCCCTCTCAGCTGTTAGCAAGGGATTTTGATTCATGTAAGCATGAGCAGATGAGAGCCTTTGGTTTCTGAAGGTGTTTTTCACCTGGCCCTCGGAAGTCTGAGACTGGACAGATCTTTGATAAGGGACATCAAAAGTAGGAGGCCACACCACAGCTCCTTAGCTCACCAACAAAGTAAGGCAAGCTGCCTTACCTTGCAACACAGCTCAGAGCACTGCAGCCATTCATCCCAGGACTAAATGTGTTAAGTTAAAATGACACCAGGCAGGGAAGGCAAAGTTGGCTTCTATAAAAGGTAAACACTGTGGTGAATGCTGCGGCAGCAGTGTTACTGGGTGAAACAAGGAGGGCTGTCCCAGCATAGTGGAAAACATAATGGGATGAAATCATTCCATATATCACTTTTCCTCTCCAAGTTGACACAGAAAAGCAATCTATTTTTCCTCTTTGATTCCTCCTTCAGCAGGCAAATAGAAGGAAGAAAGCATCTTCTTCGTATCTGTGTGATCTGATAAGGACTGGAGCAATGCAATAAGCATGGAACCACACAGTGAGCTCTTTAAAGCCTGCTTTTCAGAGCAGAACGGCAATTTAAGGCAAACCTCATGGAGTTCCACAGGCCTGACAATGCAGCTATTTGAATGCTATGTGTGATGTTGTCTGTAACCTGCAGTGTGGTTGATTTTTGCAGTATGTGTCGTGTTTGAATGCATTAAATTGCACTGCTAATTGTCTCTGGATTTCTAGCTCTCTGATGGGTGGTCAAACAAAGTAAAGTTCAGCTTTACATATGGCTGCTATCAAAAATGCTTGCATGAGCTATTTGTCTATACATTAAGTAAGTTGGGTTGAAGTGGACACAAATCATCCCTATGATCAAAGCTTTTGGAGTTCAAAACTTTATTTAACTATGTTTCCAAGCAAGCTCTTGCTTACACATCCATAATAAACTATTATGCTGGGGCCCTGAAGGAGCAGCAATTAGATTTGAAAACACAGCCAGTGATTTTTTTTCTTCTTGGTACATATTGTACATTGAGAAGGCTTCAGTTTGCCATGCACGTTGTTCCTTTGCATTTCAACGCTCACTGCTCCAGTGTCACTCACCCCCCTTCCAGTCTTGCTTTTTGTTTCCCACAGCTAGCCCAGCATCCCATTTCATAAGACTGCACCAAAGATTTTCCCTCTTTCCTGCAATGCTGTTGCACATGCTGATGTTGTCTGCTTACCTGTGTGAATTTGGAAGGACTATCAAGGGAGCTGAGGTACGCAGAATCTCAGAAAATTTGTCTTTGCTCTCTCACCCCATTAGGAGGTCTCAAATGATGTGTAAGTTGGCAGATCCTCAGAGTTATTAATCCTCTGACTCCCCCTGAACCTAGTGGTATTTAAGCAGCTAAATAACAATAACACCAGAAACACTATCTTTTTGCACATTTATAAAGCTTTTTGTATGCTTACTCATGATGCAGGCTATCAGACTCTGTCCTGGACTCTCACCTGTTATAAATCAATAGCCTGCTGGTTTGCACAACCAAAGGACTGAGACAATGAATCAAACAATTTGATTTTTTTCTTCTTAACCTGAACTCTCTAGTAGAAAGAGGAGTCTACATAGACCCCTGCCTGCATCTATTGTAATGCTTTGAAATATTAAATAAAAAGTCCTTCCAAAGTCAACATTTTTCTTGTCTCCTGTTTTCCCTTTGGGTGGAGCTGGAACGTAATACAGCTTAGTCCTGCAGCAGAAGGATTTGGTGTCTAGCAGCTGGATGAGCCTCCAGTCGCAGTAAGTTAAGCCCTGAAGCAGAGACAACCAGTTTGAACATGGTCCATCTGTGTTTTATCAATGATTTTACTAAGCTCACATCTGAAGCAGTGCAGGCATTGACAAAGTCATTCAACCACTGGTTTGATCCTGAGGCACTGACCCAGGCAAAGCTGGGGATGTGTCCCAGAGATACCAGCTTCTGAGCTTATTCTCAGGACTGGCCTTTCCACCATCCCCATTGTGAGCCATCAGACATGACTCGCATGGGTGCCCCGTATATTCCAGGTGAGTTACCACACGGTGGGGGGAACATGCACTGGCTGTTCGTGGGGCCCAGGGCACTGACAGTCCTCACCCCAGCTGCTCCTGCACTGCAGCAGGGACCTCAGCAATTTCCACAGCCATGGGAGGTGAGGATGTGGTGCCAACCAGCAGCTGCTCAGGGCAAGGTGCATTGGAGGCTTCCAAATGGTGGAAGGCATGGGCAAAGCTGGGCTGAGAAACATCATTTCTCATGGGGGTCCTCAGAGTCCTGAAGTGATGGTCCACATGAGGGCACCCTCACCTGTTAACCCTGGAAACACTGGGGACACCACTGAGCCAGCAGGATCGTGACTATGGTGCAGAAGGTGACAGGGGTTTCTTTTTGTTCATGGTAATGCCGTGAGATGTGAAATTTTTCTCGACCAGCACTCTCTGGAGCCAGAAAGCTGGCAGATGTGTACCATGCAAACTTCTCATGCCTCTCTTCACCCAGGCTCGCTATCAGGCATGCCAGATCCCACTGTTCCTGTGTTTCACTTCTCCTTCTGTGGCTTGGTTTGTGCAGCTCACTCTTCAGCCACCTCATCCCCTGTACTATTCCAATCTGGCCATCTCCACGTTGCTGTGACAATACTCTCAGTTTTGCCCTGCTCCCAGCTATTTTCATCCTGAGTGGAGTTTGCCACAAAGTATTGGCAGTGCTTTCCTTCCTTTCCTTCCCCCTGCAAAAACAGGTTATGTTCCAACAAGAAGATGTCCCACCTCAGTTTGAAGATCGGCTGCTTGTCATAAAGGGAATAACTGGTCATAAGGCAGCTCCCAAGGCCCCGGTTCAGCAGTCCGTCTCTGATCAGCAAAGCATTTAAGCACATGTTCACCTGTGGGCTGATGATTATATCCCTTAGACTTTCCACAGCCACGCTTTTCTGCCTCTGGTTTATGGGCCCCTAGAGGCTCATGAACTACTTCTAAGGGGGCCTGAAGGGCACTTAAGAAGAGCAAGCTTGTCGCCATGAGGCTTGTTTGCTACAGAGAAGGGCCAGACTCCTGCTGAGGGAATGAAGAGACTGAAGACCATGGCCTGAGAGAAGAGCAGGTCTGACTGAGCCAGCCCATAGCCTTTAACAAGCTGGGACATAATCTCACTTAAAGGGCTGAGATCCCAACTTCTCCAGGTATGTCTTCATGCAAACTGACGCGAACTTGTTTGGGAACCAATCCGGCAGGATGCAGCCAGCTCCAGACCGACCGCACAGCAGTGGTGGTGAGCACAGGGCTGAATCCAAGCTAACACGCGATGCTGAGGGATGGGCATTAGCATGACAGCAAGCTTCCAGTCTGGGGTTTGTGTCAGATGGTTTGGAGCAAAAGCAGAACTCATTTACGTCTGCCTGCAAAACAGCATCTGCACTCCTCCTCAGACTGAATGCCATGGAAAGCCTAGTGTCTCTCATCTTCTCTGCCACCTGGACAGAAATGTCATGAGCTGTATCAGATCATTTTCTCACAATGCTGATCATGAGAAGGTGCCTGATTTCAGCCCTGAGGGCATTGTACCTACTTCTGCTCCCGCTTTCTCCTCCCCTGCAACCCCAGCAAAATAAAGAAGTCTGTGGGTGAGGGGCTAACCTGGGCCCATTCAGTCACACTAAGTGAGTGTCCCACGTCCCCCTTTTATCGATCCATCTACAAATGTGCATATGAGAGTAGGTAATTCGTGTTGAGATTTACTAAATATATATATATATCATCTTATGTTTTAACTGGCCATTCAAATTACTTTCAGAAATCTATTATGTGCATTATCATTTTTATTTTCAGTGCAAAGGGGACTTTTTTTCCCAGCCAGTTGAGTTACTGTCTACTTTTATAGAATAAATTGCTATAAATTAAGTTAGCAGCAGTATAAACAGAGGTAATAGATCTCTGTCTCTGTAGTGGCAGCTGACAGCATTATGGAAATGTAGAATGTCTATTTCTGAGTTTATTCTGATGCTGATGAGTTTGCACTGATGTTCATGTCTCTCATTTCTCATTTTATCGCCTCTAATGCAGTGATTTTTCCCCCTGCAAGCTTCTCCTTACTGAGGTTTGATTTAGTCATGTAAATCCTAAAGGCTATTCTAAAAGTGAGCTACAGGAAAATGCTTATAGTTGGCATAGTGGATAACACTTAGCCTTTTGTCTGAATAACAAAACTTTGTTTGGAAAAAAATGTTGCTGCAGTTGAATGCATTCAGTCAAATAAAAGCATAATCCACTTTCCCCTTGAAATACGCTCATAATAAACCAGAGCACGTATTTTTGTTTTAAGTCCATTTCAAACTTCCAACCCCTGCTGGAGGACAGCATGGCTAAAGTTAAGTAGGAGGGCAAATGAGGAAGTGAATGTTTGCAGCCCTAAATGTGTGAGTGTCTATGTGTGCAAATACATAAAATGGTGTGCTTTTCTTTTCCATTTACTATCTTTATGCATCTCTGGCAATGTAAAGAGGGCTTTAAAAAAGATTGGAATAGCACATTTGGGGGTTTCTTTCCACTGCCAAATTGTAATAAGGACACTTGTGGGAATAAGAATTGAGCTCTTGAGAAAGGTATGGAAGGAGCTGTTGGACCCAGAGAGACCAGTCCCTGGATACCAGAGGAAACTTCTTCCTGGTTCTGGCACCAGCATCTAAACAGCTCCTGGAGAATGCTCAAGTTCAACGAGGTATCTTGGGAAAGCAGGCAAAAGGACAGTGGCATCACCAGCCGGGCTGCTTTCCTGTCCGTGCACCTATCTCCTTCCCTAACAGCCCATCCATCAGACTCCTACAGAGCCTCAGTGTCTAATGGCTGTAAATAGGAAATTGCCTGGGAATTATTCCTTTTTATGGGAAATTTCAGACTTGGGAAACTTGAGGATTGTTCCATACCAAAATTAATCTGAATTTTGTAATCCTCTGGGGTATTCTCTCAGTATTATTCTTTTAGCATTTTATTGAGTAAAAACCACCACAATGGGAGAACAATAGAAAACAGAGCCATTAACAAGATTCCTATTAGCCAGCTTCATCCCTGAGCCATTGATTCAACCTCTGCTGGTTCTGGAGACTGTCTCTGCTCTTAGCCAAAGCTAAGTTAGTTACCTTGCATTATGCTGGCCGTTTATAACATACCATAAGAACACAGCCATTAGCATGTATATATACTAGTGTTTGCAAGCTATAAATAGTGACAACTCTGTTGAAAAATAGGGAACCATCCCTTAAAACCCAGCCTTCATAGAGGCACCAAATGGAGAACATAAATCTCTTGCTGAGAAAGGGGCAGGTATTTTCTCAGTAGGGATAGCTGCCTTTGTATACCCTGCAAAACTTGAAACTGTGGCTATAAAGAGCACCCCAGAGCATGCAGCTGTGCCGAGGACAGGAGGAGACCAGAAATGACTCTGCTGCCATCTGGTGATTTCTGTAGCCATTTGAGGTTAAGGAAAGATGCTGTAAATCTTGGCAGGTAGCATTTGGTAGCAGCACAAGATAACACATACACAACTATGAACTTAGCTGCAGTAAAGAGAGGAATACGGTGAAAAAAATCAGTGCTGCTAGATGTCTTCAGAATATTGTATAGATCCATGTATAGATCCAGAGATACCAGAAGATATCACTGAGACATTGTTGCTGGCAATGACTGGAGCAGCTGTTTCAGAGGAAGATTTAAGAAACGCTGCAGTTGACATTTATGTGATCATTTGTCTCCTGGAAGCATTTCTTGACAAGTTCTCAAAATCCAAATTTTACTTCTGTTCTCTTACACAGTAGGTTCCTGCTTTCCAGAATGGCAGTATTTAAATAAAAATGCACTTGAAACTACAGTAACTGCACTAGAGTTAACATAGAAATTTCCGTCGTTTAGAGCTGTGCTGAGATCC